>KQ964277.1:0-137646 GCA_001566295.1 Microdochium bolleyi
CCTAACCCTAACCCTAACCCTAACCCTAACCCTAACCCTAACCCTAACCCTAACCCTAACCCTAACCCTAACCCTAACCCTAACCCTAACCCTAAACCTAACCTAACCTAACCCTGACTTCGTCAACACCTGCCTCTACGGCGAGCATGCATCCCTTGTCCGAAGGCCATTGATCACGGATGAGCCGTGCCCGTGCGATGACGATCTTGATGGCATCATCCAGCGATACCTCGCCAGCAACCGCCATTGCAGTCAGCTCGCCGAAACTGTGCCCTACTACTGCCGCCGGTCGGATGCCGCACTCGATCCATGCTTGCGCTGACGCATATTGCATGGCAAAGAGGCAGGTCTGAAGCGTAACAATGTCCTCGATGACCTCGTGCTGGAAGATATGTGGGTAGATGCTCTCAGAATCGAAGCACCGTACGATCTCGTCACACATGTTCAGATGCTTTCTGAGGAGAGGGACAGACTCGAACAATTCGCGATCGAGGCCAATTGACTGGGCTATCTGTCCACCGAAGCAGAGGACGACAGGCACGCTTTTTGGCCCAACGCAGGCACCGCTGCTTGTTTGACCACTTTCGATGGCTGCGAGGTGGCCATCCAGCTCGTCGATCGTAGAAGCAATGAAGATGTGGCGCTGTGGTAGGTTTGGGTTCGATTGGGTGGCGAGGGCAATCGAGATATCTTCAAGGGAAGGCGGAGGATTTCGACGATTAGCGATCGTACCCCGGAGTTTCATGGCATAGGCTGCTATGCTCGCTCCATCATGCCCACTGATTTGGAAAGGCTGTCTGGTGTGTGCAGATTGCAGTGCTTTGGGTGTCATCGCAGGATCGCGTTCCGGGGGTTGGATGACAACCAGAGAAGCATTTGAACCAGACGCGCCGTAGTTATTGATCAGCACGGCTTTCAGATCGGAAGTCCACGAAGAGATTGCTGTGGGGATGGTGATGAGATCTGATGCAACAGCCTGGATGGCTGGGTTCAGCCTGCTGAAGCTCGCCTGCGGTGGCACTAGGCCATGCCTGATCATGAGGAGCGACTTGATCAGCGACACTATGCCGGACGTAGCCTCGAGGTGGCCGACGAGTCCCTTGACGGATCCGAGCATAACAGAAGAGGTCCTTGCTGTCGCTCGTCCACCGAGTACCTTGCGGATGCTGTCGTACTCTGCCGGGTCGCCGACCGGTGTTCCTGTGCCATGTGCTTCGACAACACCGATCTGCTCGGCGCGGAGCTTAGACTTCGCTATGACCTTTTTGAAAAGGTCGCTGAGCGAGGGGATATTTGGAACAACGATAGGAGTGCAATTTTCATTCTGCTGGACAGCAGTGCCCGCAATGACGCCGTGCACGTCATCTCCGTCTGCGATAGCTGCGCTGAGCTTCTTGAGGAAGACTGCGCCACAGCCCTCGCCACGGCAGTACCCGTCCGCTGCCGCGTCAAAGGGTCTGCATTGGCCTGTCTTGCTGAGGAACGATGCGCCCGCGAGGTTTTGGAAGAACAAGGGGCTAGTCATGATGTTGACACCGCCGGCAACGGCGGCGCTGCACTCTCCGTTGAGGATTGCCTGACAGGCCAGATGCACTGCAACGGCTGAGGACGAGCACGCCGTGTCCAGGGTGAGGCCTGGGCCAGTCCAGCCAAAGAAGTGACTGACTTTCCCGGCCACGAATCCTCGTAGCGTCCCAGTGGCTGAGTAGGCAGTTGGCGCGTGGCTGGCGACGTTGTTCTCATAGTCGACGGCGCTCATGCCCACGTAGCACCCAACACGCTTGTCTGGCTCTGCGATGCGGTAATATCCCGATTGCTGCACGGCCTGGTATGCGACCTGCAGAAACTGCCTTTGTTGCGGATCCATCGACGCCACTTCCCGCGGCGTCTTGTTGAAGAATTTGTGATCGAAGGTGTCATGGTCGTTGATGAAGTTGCCAAACCACTGCTTGTGGCCGGCGTCCTGCCGGAAGGGTGTGGTGAATTTGAAGCGGTCCTCGGGGCAGTTCTGGTGCTGCGACTCTCCCTTGCACAGGAGCTGCCAGAACTCATCGAGGTCGTCAGCGCCGGCAACCTTACATGCCATGCCCACCACAGCAATGTCGGAATCTGATGAGCATCTTGCTGGCAGCGCTGGTGCGTGATCGACATCGGTCATGTTCAGCAGCCTGTCCTTAAGCGAGCGCATAAGCGATGGCGGCATGAACTTCTCGGTGCCAAACGTGACAATCCACGCTTCTTTGTCTGACTGTACCCTCTTCTGCACGCCAAGCACGGAATGATGCCAGTCCGGGGCTTCCAAGAGTACGGATCGAATGACCGATCGGTATAGCTCCTCCTTGGTGGTGGAGATGTCCTGGTCTGTGTTTGCGCCCACTGGCAGATCGAGTGTGCTGGTGGCGTGGTGGCTTTGGAGCATGGGCTCCTTGCCGAGGATGGACATTAGTTCCGTCGCAGCCGCGCTATGGCAAGGCCAGTGGAAACGTCCATCAACGTTTACGTCTACAGCCTTGAGACCGCGCGTGCTGAGCTCATGCTTGATATCTGTTGTCTGCTGTCGTGGTACTGTGATTGTGGCACGGTCCTCGTCGAAGAGCACAGAACGATATGCCTCGGGGAACATCGAAAGCACTTCCGAGAGTGCCTGTCGGGCCTCATTCGTAGGCCATCGGACAACAAGACCCCTTGTTTGGATGCTACTTTTGGCTTGGTTGACCTGGTCCACAACCAGACCGCAGCCGACGGCCATGCGAAGGGCGACCGCGCCGAAAGAACGATAGCTCACGACATCTGTCGCCGAAGACACCGCAAATGCGCTAATCAAGCCAGTACAGAGCCCCGATGACCTGGTCGTCTGGCTGGCGGCCTCGAACCTCGCATCAGGTTCGAGACTGGGGTACTTGGCCTCCAGATAGTTCGAGTATTGAAGCAGTTGGTGTACAATGGTCAGTGGCGTGAGTAAGGTATTGTATCGGATGAGGTTCGGGCTAGGAGGAGCGTCGTCGTCTTGGAGCCATCTGATAAGTTGCCCAAGGAGGGATTCAGCCGAATTGTGGAAGTCCTTGGATAATGACTTAAGGGCGGGCAGCTGAGCGGGAAGGTCGGCAATCGCTTCGATGATCCACGAGTGCGAAGATGAGCCGAGTACTTCTCGCCGAATCGAGGTCAGCTTCTGCTCGTCAAGAGATAGAGCCTGCCAGCCAAAAAGCAGACTATCCCGGGTTTTTGCAGTGACAGTCTTGGACGAAGCCATGATGCAGATAGGATCGACTTGGACTGTTTCACGATGCTGCGCGTCGAGCAAACAAATGACAATGTGTCGCCAGGCTCGAGCTCGAGCGATTGTCGACGCAGAGGCTCTATAATCTCGCACGCGTGACCCATGTTTTATTGACGTGTGCAGCTTCTATCACGCTCCAAATCGCTGGACAAGCCTTCCAAGGGAGCCTGCTGGGCCCCTTGGCCTGCAGCTACCGAAGGTTTCTGGGTGCAGGACGGCGGAACAGGTTCGCATGACCAACAGCCAACATCGACCAGGAAGTGCCGGGCATCAGCACCTCGACAACCAATTGGACTCTGTCGTGGTACGCGAGGTCAAGCCATGGTGGAGTCTGAAGTCGTCTTGCACGGGCCGGCCGACAGGTTTCGGCAGGCATCGGGGCAGCCTAACTACAAGCAGTAGCCAACACCGGAGTGGTATCTGCGACGCGGCCTTTGTGTCAAGAGAGGGCGACGGCACTATGTCCGTCCATGTGCGCAACGCGCTCGATACGCATGTAGTCCACGTCGCATCAGTTGTTGTTGGTTCTGGGGTGAGTAAGCGATTTGGACTCGGGGCGCCAGCATCGTTGCGAGCTGCAGGCGAGAACCCCTGAGAGATGATGTCGCATGACGCGTGCTGGCAAGCACTTGAAAGTATCGACAAAGTCACACATGGTTAATCAGGGGCTCAAAGCGTGAGCCTCCCTAGTCTAGCTACTGGAAGGGTTCTCGGGAGGCTCGTGCTTAGAAGCTAATGCTAGTCAAGGCGGGCCGAGCCTTTGAGTTCATGAGCCCCATCCCAAGCGATCCTCCGATCCGACTAACAACTTCACGGACCCGGACTCCAATGACCCGATCCCTAAGGCCCACACCAGATTGATCACGAGTCATTTCCATAAAAGTGAGGTAGTAAGCTGGCATGAACTTGGGCAAGGGCTTGGGGTTCGGGGACAACGGAAGGTACAGCGCTGTCCACCCTTGTTTCCGACTTCGAAGCGAGAGCGAGCGAGCGCATGGGCGATAAGGCTCCGCCTCGCAGCTCAGCGGCACTCATGCATTCAATCCTGTGCACGGAGCATGCATTTCCGCCTCGCTTAAGTGCTGAGTTGGCATTGGCATGGTGGTGCGGAGCCGCTGTCGATCATTACTCGTGTCCCGGCCAGGGGTTGCGCCGACCGATATGAGTGGACACGCGCTCGAGTGAACACCCCGCCACGCGCACGACAAGTTCTTTGTCACAGTAACAGTTGAAATAGCTCTATAGATGCGAGGAGCTAAGTGTCTGTATGGCATGCATCCCCCGCATGCATGTCCATAAGAGGACACATGCAGGCACATCTATAGACCCAGCACTATTGCTCATGTCAATGTCAGCAGAAGAGACCAACGGGAATGTCGACTTCCAACTACCTGATCCTGCGGAACTGCTGCCTTTTGAAACCCAACCGAGTTTTTCCCCAACGCGAAGACTCTGTTGCTGGAGTACGTTATGTGCTTCGCACCCGAATCAGCTTGCACTACACCTTGTCAGACAGAGTGTTGAAGTTGCTCATCACTCAGGTGGGATAGACACTGACCTTCCCAATTGCCGTGGGGATTCTACTCTCTGTTCCTCGCTCTAGTGAGGCCACTGCGAGCTCTCCTCTGTTCTCATAAGCCCCAGCGCTAAGCTGCCCAATATTTTGCAGATTCTACGTGATTTCAAGAAGAAATCTCCGCCCTTGGGGTTTAGACAGTGAGCCCGATTTCGGCCAAGAAGGAGCCATAGGGCCGCCCACTGGCCGCGTTCGATGATGGCGACGACGATAGAGACAGCAAGGACGGCTTCTTTATTGCATCAATCGACGTTGACCCCTCGGAGGACATATTCAACGGCCTACCAAACCAGGAGTGGCCAATAAACCGCGCGCTGAAGGATCTCCATGACAGAGTGAAGAGTCTGGTGGCCGAGCTCGAGCACGTCGTCTCGCTGGCCCCGCAGGGTGGGGCAAAAGTTCCGCTTGCCGAGGATGAGGATTTGATGAAGGTAGTATGGATCGGGAGGGAGCCTGCCTTCATCATCGCATCGGTGCTGGAAAGCCTGGGGGAAGCGGGATGACGGTGCTTGTCCTTGAAGACTTGTGGAGGTTTGTGTATTTTTTTGGTGTGAGATGGGGGCGTTGAAGAGTGCGAGAGTCGAAGCTGCAATCAGCGTTTGGGACAGCCCTGGGCCGTGGTCCGATGGGTAGACGGTCGGACACAGTATACAGACTGCGGGATTTCATTGACATGCGATTGATTCACTATACAAATATGGTGGGCCAAGCAGGATGTGAGGCTCGGCAGCTGCGACGCGTCTACTTACAGTCGACAGGCAGCCTCACATGGGGAGAACCACCCCACGTCTGCGTCCCTCCTCACTTCAAGTCATTGATGCTTACTGTGAAGCTGATGAACGGCATCAGGGACATCAGCACCGGCTCAAGATCCTACACGCAAGTATCAACCTACACAAACGCAGCAGAGCTCATTTCGAGCATTCTATAGTGTCTTGCCATGAACCTCGTCCCGGCAGACCGGAAAAACAGCATCAGCAGCAGCTAGTGCTCGAGCCCTGCACTGTCTCCGACATGCCACTGCTCTCGGGCATCTGGTTTGCCGCTTTCACCGACCCTGCGCTGCGCGTGCTGTGGCCAGATACGCCGGCCGTACGAGCGTGGTGGGACGCCAGCGAAACCTCCCACTTCATGTATACATATGCTTTTCAGAAGCTCATCAAGGTCGCCGACCCAGCCGCCATCGGCAGCACCACCGGCCAGCCACGGATCACTGAGTGCGCTAAGTGGCATCTCTCGCTGACCCCGGAGCACCACGGGCGGCGGTAACCTCCGTGGCCGGAACCGGACATGCCGGCCGCGACGTGCGACGCTTTCTTTGCGCGCGAAGAGCGGGAGCGGGAGGGGGTTATAAGCCGCACCAGCAGGATCGGCGCCCTTGGGGAGATGGAGAGGGAGAGGGAGAGGCAGTACTTGTACATGCTGGCGACGCACCCAGACTACCAGAGGGGCGAGGTGGATAAAGGAGTAAACAGTCAAGATAACTTTACTAACTAGATAGTCTTTACCTTTGTACTTTAGCGATTAATCTAAGTATTATTCCCGGGTTAGGTTACTAACCTTCCCAGAAACATAATAACAACCAGAGAGAGAACGGCATTCGACAGGAAATGATATTACATAGGCTTTACCTACCGGCAGAACAGTAACCACCCGAAGCCCGACCAGACGATTAACCCCATAGATCGAATCATGACAGTCAAATACGCCCGGGAACGATGGCCAGGGTTCTAAGTTTTCAACGTATAGACCTTTCGTGGGAGAAAGCCCCTGATAATTATATTGACGTTGACTACTGATGCTCCAGATGCGAGTGGGTTACCGAAAGCGACGAGGAAGACGGACAGGAATGCGCGGCTACCGCGTCGTCCCCAGATTCCTTGGTAACCATATCCATGTCCTGCGGCAGGACGAGCTCGCCTGATGATCGCTGCCGCGAGTGACGTAGCTTGATTGGATCGGCCCTGTGGTCTAGCGATCCTGGCCAGTGTCGGTGGTGGTGTCGGTGGTGGTATGAATCGCTGCGCTCAGATTGCTGGCCGTGGCATACGGCCGGCGCAGCCAGCTTCGCGTTCGTTGCGAGCTCAATGTCGTCTATTTTGATCCACGATCCGGCCCGTGCCGACGATCCCATTATCCCTGCAGAGGACGAGCCCTCCGGGACCGCGCACGATGGTTGCCTCTGCCGGCGCGAGACGTCCGTGCCCGAATGAGACCCGTAGCGTCCGCGATCTGCCGAAGAATTGCGCCTGCGCCGCGCGAGACGCAGGTTGCCGTAAACGTTCGGCGCATTAGCGACAATGGTCGATACGACAATTTGGATAGATGCCCACACAGAGCGGGTCTCCTGGGATGAGCTGGTACTGAATATAAGCACGATACGTACGACGGTGATAATAATGCAAAAGGTGCCTAGCATAAATAGGCAGTATAGGCGTAGGTGATGAAGGAGCGTGCGCTTCTGTAGGGTAAGAATGGGAAATGATATAACGAGTAGCATTACATCGATAACGCCATTGCTAAGCCCTTGGAGGAGAAGCTGGCCGTACGCGCGCACGCACTGGCCCGGATGTGGCTCAATCTGCCAGTAGAGATTGATAGGGCGACACTCGAGTAGTGTAGCGAGGACAGTGCTAATGAAAGTAGCGGCGACTACCACCCAGGTCGCGCGGATAAGATAGGTAACGGCGGCCATATTTGAGAAAAGAAACTGGTAGAAGAGGAGGAGGATACATATTTGCAGCCAGAGGATAACGGCAAGGACGATACGGGCGACTAGTACGAGGATACTACCTACGTGTACTAGAGCCGGATCGTAGGTAGTTATTTTGCCACTGAGGACGTCGTTGGTCGTACCGAAGCTGAGATAGTAGTGGTTGACGATGATGCGGGCGATGATGAAGACGATAGAGAGAAGGACTAGAACAAAGCTAGTATCGCGCTCTTTTCCCTGCCATATTGTCGTTACCGCGCGGAGGATAACGATGAAGAGAGAGATTGCCGCACAGGCAAAGTTGGCAGCCTGGGCGTCAGACATGCTGGGTCAGGGTGCTACGCCTGCGATACTCTTCCAGCGATTGTATTTTGGTGAGAATCGCGGTTGGCGGGTCTACCAGGGAGAGCTTAACAAGGCATGAGGGGATGGCCTTGTTCTGGATGTTCCTCTGGCCGCCAGTGTCGATGGAGCCGTAGATGTCTTCGATATGCCACTGGATAATGGCTGAATTATTGAATGATGGTAGTGTGGGGAAGAGTCTGGGGGAGGGGCCGTCAGGGAACATATACTAATCAATACATACGCAGAACCGATGGTGTGTGGTGTTCATGGGCCCAACCAGCAAGCTAATTCCGCCAAGTGCACCTTTCCGGTCCAATATTGCCACTAATCATGAGGCACAGGGGCTAGCGTGCGTAGGACGTGCCAGTCCCCAGGCTGACTGGAGGCAAGTCGAACTGCCTGATCTGGTTGCCTTGTGCACCAGGCTCACCTCACATTTAAATGTGACATCGCCGTGGAATATAGCCTGTAGCAAGGGAAGCCGGCTACTTGTTGTTGCTCCGACAAGCAGACAAGAAGCCTCCTGATGGAATGCATAGGCATTTCCTTATTGGTATCACTGTGGTCTTTAGCAGTCAGTGAGTCAAGGCAAGCCATTTTACAACCTATGAGGTTCAGGAAACCCAAGCCTAGATATGCAGGGGTACGCATGCCCTAGCTACGGTCTGGTGAGCTAATAACCTGTGCCAAAGCTGTAATGGCACTTGGGTCTTCTAGAATCGCGGATCTTTTGGAGGCGTTTTACTTACTGATCACGATCGCTCTTCTACAGCCTAGCCGAGCATTGCAACGAGTAGATATATGACAATACACTGCGGCTGAGTCAATTAGTCTCGGTGTAATAATGCCCGCAGCTCTTATGACCTGCCTTCTGATCCGGCCCATGTGTGACACGATTGACAGTCACGACCAGTCGCACGAGTACTGGCTGGTACGGTGGCTCGAGTTTTGTGGCGTTTATCCCACTAGTCCTCGGATCAGAAGTACGAGGACGGATGAGCAGCACCATAAACTACACCAACGCGGGTGGGCAAATTGAAGTCGGACCACTATGGAAAGAGGCGCCTTGACATGCATTTCAGCTGGGTGCCATTACTGACTAGCGTTTAGGGGGTGGACCAATGCCCTGTTCCATGATTGCCCTTATCAGGCAAAGACCACGGGCCTGCGTGCGCCTTGACCATCGCCAAGGCAAGGAAAACTCAAAGTTGGTATAATTGAGCAATCAGGAGTCTTTCCCCCGCTCGCGCGACAGAGGTTGCTGGCCTGCATACGTTTCTGGAGCTAATTTAGAGTTTCAGTGGGTTACACTCCGCCATGGAAACGGCCGACCTCTCCAGCTGCTTGCATGGCGGGGGTTGGTCTGGTCTCGTCTGATCGCCAACGGACGTCTGCTAAACAATCAGCCTCAGAGCAGGAAGGCCAGGGGGGTGGGTCGGTGACGGATTCCAGGCTAGATTGCCAGCGTTTCGCCCTCTCAGAGCAAGCAATAGGAGCGAGTTCGACTGGGAGCTTCCTCTTTGGTCAGCTAGCTGATGTAGAAAACCTATCAGCCAAACCCCACGAATGAAAACCCCTGAATACTTGGCTGGGCATGTCGTTGTGGGCCGGGGAAGATGCCGTGGAATATCTCGAGCTGTCGCCCAGCTGGGACAGCTCAGCCTCAGGCGGACTACCCCTCTTCAGACGCCACAGCCTGCTGGGCTAGAGAGTGTTCCTGGTGCAAGCAGGGCTGAGCTAATATGCCTGGTTGAATGAATGGTTCCAGGGTTTCGCGCCACACGGGGTGAACCAGTCGATCACGAGCGGCATGGCGTGTGGCATGATCAGAGTCGAGGACCACCCTCCGTGGAGTTAGCATGCAAGCTTCAGGATCTCCAATCCTTCCACCATGGACGGTTCCAAGAAGCCGGCCCTTACCCACCAGGTCTACTGATCAGACAGGGGTCGCAGGGACAAACGATCGCAATATTCTGAGTACGAGTCCGGAATCCCGGCGCCGACCTCATGCCGGGTAAAACGCCCTGCGTGCTCAAGTCGGTTCGTACTGTATCTCGCCTAGATAAGTGAAACCAGCGCCTCCCTTCCACTGAGCGCATACCATAAGTGTCGTAGCCTATTGCTCCTGAAGCTCAGGAGCAGTTCCAGCCTCGCCAGGCTAATGCCCACGGAGGTGCTGGCGTCGACGAACACGGCACGCGGGACCGGAGTGTCCGTGCGTAAGGAGTACTAGCGTTGGTGCAAGCACAATGCCATGGCACACCTAACATTTTCATTTCAGAACGTGGCGAGGTAGCATTGCAGTCAATCTACTCCAAGGATAGACAGCTCAAGCGCTAATATCAGTCGCGTGTTGATCCTCGCTTATCTGCAGGTACCCCTGCTCGCGTTGATGTGATGATCCGCAAACCACATTTCAATCCCCCCGCTCGGCTACCACCCGGGGGGGATCGACCCACCCACACTACCCCAGTGGTGATCTTTGTGGGCTGTCTCGAGTGCAGCTGGTGACGAAAGGCTGAGCATCTCGAGCTGAGGACAGGATAGATCGCTCTCAAGTGGCCGTGCTCAAATACGGAATCTAATAGGGGGTGATTTATGGGGAATTGAGGAGGAACGCTGTATGCCAGAAGTAATGGTACGCGAATCACCTTAAGGGGTCGAAGCTCTCTACAGGGCTCGCCACTAGTATGATATCAGCTGCTCGGGGTGGTCAGGAGCATCTAGTGGGTTTGAAGCTTTGTAAGTATGGAACCGTCCTATTATGGACTCGGGCTCTAACCTGTGAAATGGTATTACAGTAGAGTCCCTTTGAGACTGACCCCTTACGATCGAGTGTCTCCTCAGTGCCTTCACCTTGCCTCCGCAGGGTTTGGCCATCTACAGGCACGGAAAGGTCCTCAGTGTGGCGTTGACCAAGTCGTCTGGCCCACTGCAAAATATGAGTCTCGTCCTTGCTCCCATTCTGTCGCCTTGCCCTCTACCAGCAGCGTGGTGAGTGCTGGTCTGAACGATGTGGTCGACACACACGCTTGCGACACTCTCAAAGAACTCGGTAAACTCGGCGTGTCCGCGCACGCACCAGCCGAGGATGACTCCTGCCCACTCTCGCTCGGCCAAGGTCTGTCGGAGGTCCGCGAGATTCTGCTCGGTGTTGGTCACGTTGAGATTGAATCCGTGGTTGTCAAAGCGGGATTTGGTAGATGAGGCAACTGCCGAGGACGACCATGCAATGTCCAGGACATGCTGAATGTCGTGACCCGCGAGATGGCGAGCCAGTGAGACAGTAAGGATGGGAATGGGAGTTTCTGCCATGATAAGGTGCCGTCGTTTGGGTGTGTCTGTTTTATTTGTAAGGGCAGTCATTCGTGCATGCAACCGTATGGAGCAAGGACTAATGCAGTTTTGACCCAGCTCTAAACAGGCCTTTTAATATTCTTTGTGATTGAACGTTGCTGCCTTTGGTGCACATGTGCGCTGTCTGCTACGCTGACAAATGCCAATTCATTCTGTAGATTTGTAAGTGCTCGTATGGACATGCACTCCACCTTTGACCTATCTTTGTACACGGAGCTAAGATCCTTGGCGCGTGATAAGATTGTTCTTCTTTCCTCTTAATGACTACTGTAGGCCAGCAAGGACAAACATCGACATGATCATCGAGATTCCGACCGTCCATACCTTTGTCCGCATAGGCACTGATTTGTAGCCGAGCTTCTCTGTGCCCTGGTACCAGATGAAGACATACGTGTACAGCACGCGACTGGCGATCCATCCAACCGACAGCAAGTTCATCGTGCGGGTTGGTACACCAGCCGCATTTCCAGCCGTCACGGCAGCGGCGAAGAGGGGGAGTGCCTCAAAGCCATTCGCGCAGCAGGCCTCGGCGCGCATCAGTTTCCCACGGAGCTGGCATTGAAAACGTTAGCAATGAATTCGACAATGCATCGGCTTGGTGGTGCCTACTTCTTCGTCCATCTCGGCATTCTTCAGGGCATCGGCGTGACCCCTGGGGTTCTTCTTGTCGAACAGCTTCCTGCCTGGGCCGGAAATGCCAGAGATGTATCGCGCTGAGAGTGGCAGGATGAGCGCAGGGATGACCTGCATGGGATGAACCTCATCAGCAGGTAGCGCGCATCTTGAGACCAGGCTCACGCACCATGAAGTAGGAAATGTTCCTGTCAAGGCCAATGTTGAACACGGAAGCCATGGTGAATGTGCTTGAGCGTCACGTAGATGCTGCAATGGCGTGATCGTTGCTTGCGTTGCTGACTGCTCCAGTGGTGAAAGGGGCTGTTGCTTGCGTGATGATAATGCCAGGAGGTTGGGAAAAGCAGAGTGAGTCCTTGTCTGGCGAGATTTTGCACTCGTCGCGGAGTGGAGCTCACGTGTTTGAGACCGTCGAGTCATTCTTGCCGCCCAGCCTTTGTCATTAGGCGCCGAGGCATGCTCGGCAGGGGGCCACATGTCAGGGTCTTCTCGTTCGGGCCTGGCGCGGGGTCATCCTAGCGCACATCCAACCCTTACTATCCAGACTGAGTTGGCATTCACCAACGCTTTAGACCTAGCACTCCTTCCACGCCGCCGTCGACACCCTGCACCTCCATGGCCGAGAGTCTTGAACTCGGCAGTTACCTCACAATGTTGAGTTCAAAACTGGCTTGAATACCCCAGCACTAGACGAAGGTATGTAGCTGTGCTCATGTGACGAGATTAGAGACAGCCTGGACTCCAATGGTTATGGACGGCCCTTTGAGATCAGGGTCATGGAACAAGATACCCAAATTTGAAATGTTATTCTCACTGCCAACGGCTGCTACAAATCCGACTTTGCGGGTCGCACATCCTGCGGCCATGCGGTCAGAGGCGGGATCAGAGTGTTTCTACCACCTAATGCCGTACTACTGGACTGGCAATACTTCCATAACATGAAACATAGCTGACATATGGCAGTCAGAGGTGGAACGGCTCGGAGCACCTGCCCCGCGACCTCTGACGCCTGCCTGGGCTCGTCCCACCACAGGGCATAGGGAACTGCAGCTCGCCTGCTCCTCACGATCTTCAGTGCCTTGATCTCATTTCGCATTCGCTTGTTCCTAGCTGTGGACGAAGTCCTCCTCATCGATACCGCAATAGTATCTTTGATGGAATTAAGGCTAGTTGCGGAGATGACTAGGGCAGCTGTTAGTGCATACGTTAACTGTGACCAGCCTTGGTATTCCAGATAATATTACTCGTGGTTGTGGAGAGCTATTCCGGTGGGATGTGCTCGAACGGGTACAGAGGGACCACCAGGCCAGGATGGGACAACGGAGTTGCCTAACTACGCCCATCGGCCCACCGACAATGCTTCCCATCGATTGTGCTGTACGATTGCTTTCTTCCAAATGTGAAAGAACTCTCAGATCCAGGGGGGCGGCGATGGCGCCGCTGCCGGGTTCAATCATTGTGGGGGGGGGGGGGGGGGGGGGGGGGGGGGGGGTTGGCGCCGGAGAACCCGGCCGGCATTCCCGCGGTCTCTGCCATGGACGATCTACCTCCAACACGTGCTGTGGTAGGCGATCCTTGTTGCACGTGGGCAATATCAATGGCACAGAGCCAGATCATTATCGCCGAGTTGGCCTTGATCAGATGAGTTTACAGGAAGCGCATTGCATCCCCGACACACAATGGCAAACGTCGCGCTGCTCCCCCAGCTCACCCTTGACGAAAAAATCTCCCTCTTGTCCGGAGATACTTTCCGTTCAACTCCTGCAGTACCCCGTCTCGGCATCAATGCCCTCTGCGTAGGTTGTCTATCCGGCCCTTGTTCTTGGGTTCTCTGAGCTGACCATCCACAGACCAGCGATGGAATCAATGGCGTACGTCCGGCCGCTCATGACAGTGAGATGACAACGGCATGCTTCCCCAACACGACATGCCTGGCTTCAACATGGGATGCAGATCTGCTGGGGCGCCTTGGTGAACGTCTCGTTCACGAAGCGCAGATGAAGAGCTCCCAGCTCGTCCTTGGACCCACGATCAACATGCACAGAGATCCACGAGCGGGGCGCAACTTCGAGTGCTTCAGCGAAGACCCGCTGCTCTCTGGCCAGCTCGCCGGTGCCATTGTCAATGGTATTCAGGCTGGTGGAGCTGGTTCAGTACCCAAGCACATCGTATGCAATGACGCGGAGTTCATGCGCCACTTTTACAACGTCGACCTGTCCCTCGACTCACGCGTCGCCCGCGAAATATATCTAGCAGCATGGCAGCACCTCTTGCGCACATCAGACCCTGTTGGTCTCATGACAGCGTAAGTCAGATTCAGAGCACAAGATGCAACCATAGGCACAGGGCTGACTCGCACGTTGCCAGATACAACAAGGTGAATGGTCAATCTTGCTCGGAAAACCAACGTCTGATAGACATCGTGCGCAACGATTGGGGCTACAAAGGGTTCTTCATGTCTGACTGGTTCGGCACCTACAACACTGTCGCGCCGCTCAAGGCTGGACTTGACTTAGAGATGCCCTTTCCGGTGCAGCGGGGTGCAAGACTCAAGGCTGCTGTAGAGAGCGGGCAGGTCCGTGTGGAGGACATCGACGCGCGCGTCAAAAAAATGCTCGAGGCGCGCGACCGCACGAACCTCAGCCATCGATACGAGCAGGAGTACTCGGAGCAAATCCCCGAGACCATGAAAGTGGCTCGCGAACTGGCAGCAGGTGGCATCGTTCTGCTCAAGAACGACAACCAAGCCTTGCCAATCGCCACTGACACCGAATCGTTCCAACGAACAGCAGTGGCTGTCATTGGAGAGTTCGCCCAGAGACCCGTGGTTACTGGCGGTGGAAGCGCCTCTTGCAATCCACAATATCTCATTCCGCCCGTCGAGGCGATCCGAAAAGCCCTGGGCAGCGATCCCAACTCGACAGACCGTGTCCAGTACTCCGCAGGTGTGCGGACGCGACGCATCATCCCAATGGCATCAGCCGCACATCTACAGTCCGACAATGGCAATCCCGGCATAACCGTACGCTACTATAACGATGAAAAACCGCACACACCAGTGTACGAAGAGGATCTCGAGAAGGCGACCGTGTGGATGTTCGGCCACTTCAAGCCTGGACTTCAGGTTCCCGGCTCACATCTCGTCCTGTCGACCAGGCTTACCGCGCCAAGCACAGGGTCGCACACCTTCGCGGTCCGTGCCACGGGGGCATTTACCCTTGAGCTGGATGGCAAGGAGGTCTTGGCAGGGCAGCAGCCCGACGTTACCCCAGAGCAAACACTGTTCAACCACGTCCGTCTCGAGTCTCGGTGCGAGGTACCACTCACAGGAGGGCAGGCCTACGACATCAGGTTGACAATGAAGTCGCGGGACAAACTAAACGTGGGGGAGCCAACGCCATATGCAGTGACGCTGTGTTTTGAAGAGCACCTGGACGAGCAGGCCACCATTAACGATGCGGTCCGGATTGCTCGGAACATCGACACGGCCGTTATTTTCGCTGGACGGGATGGCCAGTATGAGTCAGAAGGGTTCGACATGGAGTCCATCAAGATGCCCGAGAACCAAACACGGCTCATCAGGGCTGTCGCCGCGGTGGCGCAAAGGACAGTCGTTGTGCTGCACTCTGGCAATCCAATCGATGTCAGTGCTTTCATCGACGATGTCGACGCCGTGTTGGCGGCTCATTTCTATGGCCAGGAAGGGCCGAACGCACTGGCCGACATTTTGACTGGCAAGGTGAACCCCAGTGGACGGCTGGCGACCACCTGGCCCAAGAAGCTCGAGCTTACACCGAGTTTCCGCAACTTTCCTGCCAAGAAAGACGCCAACGACCACTATACGATTAGATACGAGGAGGGCTTGCAGCTGGGCTACCGTCATCCTGATCCTACCTGGGTACAGTGGCCTTTCGGTCATGGCCTCTCCTATACGGACTTCTCGTACGCTAATCTCACCACGACGATAAAGAAGACGCCGGCATCGGAAGGGCAATTTTTGTATCGACTTGTTTGCACCGTGTGCATTACTAACTCGGGCCCCGTGGCTGGACATGAAGTCGTGCAGGTCTATATCACCCCATGCTCAACCAGCCAGAGCTCTTCGACCTGGCGGCCACAGAAGGAGTTGAAGGGATTCTCCAAGGTTCTGCTGCAGCCAGGAGAGGCTCGAGTGGTTACTGTTGAGATGGACCTGAAGGCAGCCTGCAGCTACTGGGATGAAGACCGGGTGTCTTGGTCGTTGGAACGAGGGACATATGGCCTGGCTGTGGGTCAGCTGCGGGCGTCGTTTGAGGTGGAAGAGAGTGCATCCTGGAATCATTTATAGTTGAAACAGCAAGATCACTTTGACCAAGAACTATCCAAAGAATTGGTATAAACACCCGTATGCTCATCAAAAGCACTGAGATCCACCGAGGATGCTCTTTCTTGTCAGTCTACCTCGTGTTTCTATGGGCTGCTTGTTCCCTGAGTTTACCATGTCTAGGCAACGTCATAGAAGGATGTCATTTGACAGGTGCCAGCACCTTACCCTGCAAACGATCGGGTCAGAGGTCTAGAGATGTGTTGAGGTCCAGGTACAAGTTTGGTGGTTTCGGCTTCTCAGATGTCGTTGACTCTGTCTCAAACTTTCCGATGTCTGGAACAGCGTTGGAGAGTGCACTAGTTTAGAGTGTGGGGACGGCAATTCCGTGACCACGCGGCTTGCATGAAGATATGTGAGCACCGGCATTGCCCTAGGAACCTGAGTCTGGATCTGGGCGGATCAGGTCCGGGAAATCCGGGCCTCCCACACCAGGAGCCTGGTGCAAGTTGCGGCCGAAGTTTCAAACCCCGGACCCCAGACCCCAGACCCCGGATTTGCAGACCCCCGAGCTCAACAGATATTCAGCGCTCACGATAAATATAACTGGTTCAGGGTCCCCTTTTCATACCAGCAGGCCCTGCAGCACTTCTACACGGAGTACAGCCCAAATTGTGCTTTCTTTAGCTCAAGGTTCCCGTATCAACCCCATCTTCCGACATCTTATCCAGAAACGTCGAAACCATGTCTCCCGGCGCCACAGAGACCGCGGTGGGCGATGCCAAGGCTAACGCCTACCACAACGAGGCTGTTGTCGAGGAGATTGATCGAGAGCAGACTCCGTGGCAGTGCCTGAAGCAAAATCCCAAGATCGTTCTCTGGTCTCTCTTTGCCAATCGTAAGTTCAATTCGGATCCAAAAACCGGTGTGATTGTCCCGAAGCTCTGCTAACAACGTCATGCTGCAGTCGGAATATGTCTTGTTGGCTACGAAAACCTTGTCCTCTCAGTTTGCCTTGCCATGCCAGCATTCCAGTGAGTGGCTATCAGTCATCCTTTTCTGACTCTCACATGTTCGAGAGATGAGTGGCCATATGCTAACCAAATCCTTTTTCTCCTCAAGGATGACTTTCGCCGAGCTGGTCAATGGCATTCCTACAATCCCTGCGCATTGGGTTTCGTTGTGGAACGCAACCTACAACTTGGGAATGATGCTGGGTTCACTAGCGGCGGGTATTGCCCAGGACAAGCTCGGTCGGAAGGTTGTGATGGCTCTTTCATGTGTGCTTGCAGCCGGAGGCATCGCCGTTGCTTTCACTGCCGCGACATCGCCGCACTTCCTCGGCAGCAAGATCCTGACTGGTTTTGCTGTGGGCATGCTCCAGACTGCTACGACCACCTATGTCTCTGAGATTGCACCCCTCCCCATGCGCGGCATTGCCCTGTCAGCCAACATCATTATGCTGGTAAGTGTGTCGCCATTCGCTCTATATTCAAGCTGGCTAACACTCTGCCTGTAGAACCTCGGGCTTTTGATCGCCATCTCTTCCACCTTCTCCCGTGTCGCCATCATGGATCCCATGGCATACAAAGTCCTCTTTGCCGCGGCCTGGGTGTTCCCCGCCGTGATCGCAATCGGCCTTCCGTTCATGCCTGAGTCTCCATACTGGCTCACCATGAAAGGCCGCACAGAAGACGCTATCCGTTCGCTCAAGCGCCTCTCTGGACCCCATGAGGACATCAACGCCCGTGCGGCTCAGATAGACGCTACCATCGAGCACGAGCGGCAGCGATCCGCTGTCAGGACCTCCTTCCTGGAGTGCTTCCGCGGCTCCAACCTACGCCGCACCATGGTCATCCTGATCTGCATGTACATGCCACAGGTCTGCGGTGCTGTGCTCTCGTCAAACGCCCCATACTTCCTCAACCAGACAGGCCTGGACAGCAAAACCGTGCTGCTGCTTACCCAGGTTGGCATCAGCGCCGGTGTCCTCTCCGCGCTTTTCAACATCTATTTCATGATGAAGTTCACCCGCCGCACATTGATGCTGTTCGGAGTCATCCTGTGCTCGCTCATGTACATGGTCATGGGCATCGGTGCTGTCGTCCCCCGCTCTGCCAGCTCTCTCCTGACAATCGGAGTTGCGCTGCAGTTCACCTCCATCACGTACGGTCCGGCCATCGGCTCTTCCATGGCTGTTGCCGGCGAGATCTCCGCCACCCGCCTGCGCGCAAAGTCCGTCGGCATTGGTTACACCTGGTCGTGTGTGGTCAGCATCGCTTGGACGATTGTGCTTCCTTACTTGTTCAACTCGGATCAGGCTAACCTCGGCGGCAACATTGGCTGGATCTTCTTTGGCATGGGCCTGATTATGCTTGTGTTTGTTTACTTCTTCGTACCTGAGACGAAGGGGCGGAGCTTCGATGAGCTTGACCTGTTGTTCGAGAAGAAATTACCTGCACGCGCATTTCGACAGTACGATCTGACTGCCTCCGGTCGGGTCTAAATATTGTACGACTGAGATCAAGAAGAATAGTAGTTGTAAGAATTCTCACGGAACAGATGTTTGCGTGGCGCTGTAGTCCCCTCGTGGAAAGTCTTGTTAACGAGGGAAAGTCAATTTAGTCGTGCTGTTATATTTCTCGACGAAGTCTTTCTGCCACGTCATGTTTGTGTGTCAACCTCTGTGTTCGATGTGAATGCTAAACATTCTTGTCCAGAACTCTTTTGAATTTATAATTTCTACGGAAGTTGATTCCCGATGGTGTCGGACCCGGATATTTGGGTTAGGCCTCGTCGGTTACGTTTTCGACTCCATCACATGGCAGGTCATGAGAAGTAAGACGATAACGATCAGGAGACGTGCACCTAGAACAATCAATTCCCCATGACAGTCATCGGGACAAAATGGGCCGGGTTCTCAATACTCTCGCTGAACGTGGAAGTGTCCTCTAAGCAACCAATGCCGCGCCAGCCGCATGACAGAACTCTCCTAGCTTGGAATTGTCCCACGCGGCCACTTCATCGGGCAGCACAGCCCCTTTGTACGGTGTGCCTGCCGTGCGAATGATCTGCTCAATGCCGGGCCCATTTGTGAAGGTGATGGCGCGAACATAGCGGCTGCCGAAATCGAGCGAGAATGTCCGTCCCGCCGCCACAAGCACTGTCTGTCCTTCTCTGACCTCGCTCCATGGCCCAACTCCCTCGCCCGCGAGCTTCACCTTGAGTACGCCTTCCTGGACACAGAAGCAATGCGCCACGTTGTCGAACCGCAGCCCACTTGTTGCGAATGGTGAGTTACCATAAACTTTGGACGATTCGATGCTCGAGATGGCAAATCTACCGCCGCACTGGTCGGCATGGATAAAGGGACGCGACATGACACCGCCCAGCATCCACCGCGGACCAGTATTCGCCCGAAGAAAGTAAGGCTCGAGTGGCCCTGGTAGTGCGTTCTCCGTACCGTCCCAGTCTGACTCAGGGGGCGGACTGTAGTCTCTGACAAAGTGCACATCAAACTGGTCCTTGGCCGCCATGACCTTGGGGATAAGCAGTGATTTCAGATCTCTGTCGTCGTGCTCCGGAGCGATCACGCCGGTGTACGTTTCGCTCACGTAGCGGAAGAAGTCAACCCAGTCTCCAGGTGCGACGAGTCCCAGCTGTTCGCTGTGCGGGCCGAGAATCTCAGGGTTGTGGATGATTTTCTGCAAGAGACGCCCCGGTTAAACCTCTGAGACGGTCATGTGAGATAGTGGAAGGGAAGCGATGTGAGCAGACTTACAGGTGGGACGTAAGCAAAGTCTCCTGGTCCCAGCACTTTGCACTTGTCTCCGTTCCACAACCTCAGGAATCCCTTGGTAACAAGGAAGACATCGTGAGCTTCTGCATGCCAGTGGAAGCCAGGAGCATCGGAGAGCACAGCACCGCTTGAGAAGACAGCGATGCCGCCGTCAGTCTGCTTCGATGATGCGAGGATGCGGAACGTGCCTTTGCTTCCGGGAATAGAGATGCGCTCGCCTTCGAGCTGGTCGACGATGTAGCTGCTTCCGCGCTCCTCGGATGGGGTGTTGAGTAGGGGTAACATCGCGGTGGATCTTGTTCGGGGCCTTGGTCAAGCAGCAAAGGGACGTGAGAGTTTTCAACCTTTGCAACAGGCGAACACTCGAAGGTCGGGCCTGAGACTCGTCCTTTTACGAACGGAGTGACCGACGTGTTCGTGCGGAACATGCTTGACTTTCTCCGAGTCCGAGGCCGCCGCTTTGCGGGGTCAAACTCGCGGGGGGAAGTGCGGAGTGCTTGGGGCGGAGCACCGGAAATACCGGGCAGCCCCAGAGCCGGCAATGCCGTCTGTGGGGTGACTCCGCAGTCCACTGACGCGTCTTCCACCGGGGACTCCGCAGGACAAGGGGCGAAGCTGAGCTGGATTGGCTTTGCGAGGGAGGACGGGACGGCAGGCGCTGCCGACCAAGGACAGTCTTCTGGAGTCAATCAGCGACTTCTTCGTGCGAACAGATTCCGAGAGGACGGAGGCTCATCCAGGGCCCTGCCAACCGACCCTCGAGGATGGCGACACGTCAAGCAGGTGTCCAGGCCACTTTAACCCTGGTTTACAAGGTTGTTGACGGCCAAAACATTGACGTCGAGGTGTACCTGCCGCCAGCGAATCCCAACTATTCAGAGCGTGGCTACTGTACAAGTACGATGACTACCAGGCGATGGGGTGTTGGCTGAGCTGACCAGTACATCTTGCAGTCATCGATATCCATGGTGGTGCTTTCATGCTCGGCCATGCTGGAATGATCAACAAGGACCAGATCCAGGACTGCCTCGGCCGTTCGTGGATTGTTCTCGTTCCCAACCATCGGCTGTGTCCACAGGTGAACCTCCATGAGGGCCCAATGCAGGATTGCAGGGACTTGCTGGCATGGATACGAGACGAGAGTGGGTTCGCGCAGGCCCTTGGGCATCACTTCAACAACGACTACCTGCTCGACCAGGACCATGTCTTTGCCATGGGAACGTCGTCAGGTGGCACGCTGGCATTGAGTCTGGTCAGTGCCATTACATGCGCGACCTCTGCGCCCGGGTCATATTCGAGCCTCAACTTGTGCTGACGACCACACCTTGCACCTAGGGCTTTGACGTGCCTCGACCCGTTGCCGGCATCTACGACATGTATGGGCCGTGCCATTTTACCCACGACTTTTGGACCACGCGGCTGCCTCATGTTGCGGACAAGCTACCACCTCACCTCACCAATGACTTCATCTCCCAAGTCTTCCGCGAGGACCCAGTGCCAATCAAAGGTGGCGTTTCGCTTGAGGGACAAGCTGGACCGGGAGGGGCGCCGAACTTTAGAGATCCCCGAGTCGGTTATGCCATGACGCAGATCGGTAACGGGACCGTGCTGGACGCAATTATGCCCAGCCGGGAATGGGACAAGGTCGACCCGTTGAGGAATATCACGCCTGCGTTTCCGCCCACATTCATTGCTCATGGACAGGAGGACAATATGGTCCCATTGAGCTTGAGCCACGACTTGCTCAAGGAGCTGCGCGAGAGTGGAGTTCGTTGCGATCTTGTGGAAGTACCCAACGAAGGTCACACTTTCGCAGGCAAAATGCAAGTTGGATCCTTGACATGGCAGTTACAGCGTCGGGGATTCGACTTCCTGGAGAGGTTGATTCGCAATTAATGGGACATTCACGAATGTATCTACTGGAAACTGTACCTATCATCAATGTTGAAATGGGCTCCTTTTCCGACTAGCATGAATCCAGGTGTTGCAGTACCTTGGGTTAAGAAGCCCCCAGCAGCTCGCTGCTACTCAGCGGCACGTTCACATTGGGAGTCACTGGATGGGTTCTAGGCGTCGAAATCAATTTATCAATAAGGACTCAACCCAACGTTATACAAGGACAGTTGTCGTGATTCCAATACACTATGACTTGATCAAGCTCATCAGCCAGGACATGAGCCGTCTCAGCGAGGAGAATGGCATCCAAAGTCTCGACGGCCCCTCCTCGGATGTGCCCTTTCTTGCAGCCGCCTTTTTCCCGAAAGGTTTTTTCCTCATGGCAGCCTCGACTTCCGCGCACACGTCATACCCATATAACCATGGCTGGATCGTCGGACAGGTCCATCGACTAGGGAAACGCCCTGTGATCTCTTTGCCTAATTGCGAAAGGAACAATTGGTCGCGAGCCTCCTGTGCTGGGCCGTCTGGCATATGGAATGCCTCTCGCTGAGGAACAAGAGCATTAGTCATAATACCACATCATGTCTCAAGCCCGGGGATTCGACAAACCTGCTTGAATGTCTCTCGCACGATTGCTTCGCCTCGAGCTTTGCGGAGCCGCTGGTACATGTCGAGTGCCTGAGGAAGCTGGTCGCGTGACTCCATCTTTCCCAGCAAGGAACCGAGGACTGCACCATCCTCAATGGCAGAATTCGCCCCTTGCGCAAGGTATGGAAGCATGGGGTGGCAGGAATCTCCACTGCGAGGCGCGAGCGTTCATCAGTCAATCATTCCGCAACCGCTCTAGTGTCTGGACACTTGCTTACACAAATACAAAGTTGAAGTTGCTGCTGACCCAGTTCGGGAGCTCTTGGCCTTTGTGACAAAGGAGGTTTAGCGACCCATCGCAACTCTTCGGTATGGCATCTTCTCATGTGAGCATAAAGTGATGGGGGAGAAGACTTACGGTGCATGAGCTTCCACTTGTCGACAGTGTCCACCATTTCCAAGAACCGCGTCAAGACGGGATCCCATCCTTTGAAAAGTGACATCATCTCTTCGACGGAGCCTTCTTGTCGGCTCTTGTCCTGTGGCAAGTTGTCCGGGACCAACAAGACAATGTTGTACATGTTTCCACCTCTGAGCGAATATCCAACTGCATGCGCGCCCGGGCCAATCCAGAAGTGGACAGTTGGATTTTGCACCCAGGAGCGAAGGTCCGGATCTCTGATTTCGTCCAGCTTGAGCACGATTCGGTATGCGAGGTCGCCCGTGGGCAATGGTGGGCCATCCTGGCTGGATGCATACAGAGAGCGACATTTCGACCAGAGCCCGTCGGCAGCCACAATGAGGTCGCAATGGGTTTCGCTGTTGGTCGATGTGCTTGTAATCTTTGTCTCCTTGAAGTCGATGCCGTCGATTTGTTGGCCCAGTTTGATCTGCACGCCCAACTGCTTGGCACGTTCGACCAGGGCGAGCTGGAGGTCGACCCTGTGAAGATCAAGGAATGGTGCACCATATTTGTGACGCATCTTTTGATCGAAGCCATCTTCTTGGGCGAGGACCTGGCCGTCGTAGCGGTGGACATACAGAGCAGTGGGCTCGGCTCCTGACTCCCAGAGCGTGTCTGGCATGCCCCATTGTTGCAAGATCTTGGTGGCATTGGGCGTGACCTGGAGTCCAGCCCCAACCTGTTCAGCGGCGAGCGAAGCCACGTTAGCGGTTATGACGATTCATTCGCGCTTTTCGCTATTTGGGATGGACTTGCCTCTCTCAATTCCCTGACCGACTCGAAGACAGTGACCCGATGTCCACCCAGCCGGCTAGCAATGGCTGCGGATAAGCCAGCCAGACCCGCTCCTACGACAACGATGTCAAGCCTTGCATGCTCGGGGACAGATTCAGATGCCATGTCAGACTGGCGGTTTCTTGTCGGCCAGAAGGTTGAACTGGGGAGACTTCCGGAATGGAGACCACTGGTCTCACAAGTGATGTCAATCTTGTAACGAACGGTCGTCTGAGTTTTAGTGGCCAGAATCAACTACTGCCAAGGATCGATCACCCTGTCTGTGTGATGCGGTGCACTTTTTCATCTCTTAGTGTATCTCATGAAGCTTCGAGCGCCACGCGGGGTGCAAGTTTGTGGGGTACTATTGCCGGAGAGTCCACGCCGGAGAACCCGCCGCCACCCGGCAGTTCCGGAGCTCCCAGGAGTCCCCCGCGCAATGGCCCAGGCACACGTTCCCATTCTGCTGTGGCTGAAGTGGACTAGATCTACTCCAGGCCGAGTGCATACAGCCGGGGCGCCGCTGAGCGTGGAGAGTCGGACAGTCACTGCCTACAGTCGGGCCGCACAGGATAATGGGCATCACAACCACATCCGAGGTTTGTGCGCCCCCAGACTCGCGAGACTGCTTCTACACCCAAGACTCACGCCGGACAGCCCAGATCAACAATGCGAGTATCACCCTGGTACGAGTCTGCCCGCTGGATCTGGGTGCCTGATTACGATGACACCAGCCCTGAAGGCAAGATCTGTCTCTTCCGAAGAGCTTTCGAGCTCGCAGCGGGCCAGCATGAACCGTGCATATTGAAAGTCTCAGCCGATACGCGTTACGAGCTCCACGTCAACGATGTTCGCGTCAGTGTCGGACCTTGCAAGAGCTACCCTGGGCGATGGTACTACGAGACGCTCAATATCCAGCCTTTTCTTCGGCAAGGGCCCAACGTGATTAGTGTTCGCGTGCTGCGCTTCTCCGACAAGCATGCCGGCAGTCTGTCGTTGATGAGAACATCGCTGCCAGGGCTGATCGTGCACTGCGACGTACAGGTGAGTTCTCCCACAACCTGCTGTTCCGCTCATCACGCAGACCTGATGCTAATCACTACTTTCATATGTGTAGGGTCAGCAATTGCACACGAACGCCACATGGCAAGCTGCTCAAGATACTTCAGTAACAATGGCTAACCGGCGAGACTGGAACTACGCGCTCGGGCCGCCATTCATGGTGCTGGACGAAAGCGTAGATGGTCGCAAGCAATACCTCAATTGGCGGGCGCCGTCTTCCATCACAGAAACCGCCCGCTGGGCTCAAGCCACGGTTGTGTCGATGCGGTCGATGATGATGCCAATCCTGGAGCCTTGGAAGCTCGTCGAACGGCCGATCCCGCCCATGGAAGAGAAGGAAGGTTGCTTTGACGGGGTTGTGTGTTGTTCAGACCCATCAATGCTAGCGTCTTGGACGAAGCTCATCCAGGAGGATGCTGCGTTCACTTTGCCGGCGCTGACTACCGCATGGGTCGAGTTCGAGACCAAGCAGTACACGACGGCATACCTCAGCCTTCAGTGTGCAGCCGGTGCTGGCAGCCGTGTCGAGATACTGTGCTCGGAATGCTACGAAGCACCAATGCCCAGGGCCGGCCCCGGAGTCCAGCGCGTCAAAGGGGATCGCAGAGACCACAAACGTGGCAAGCTTTATGGACCTCTCAACTCCTACATCACGCACGATGGGGCCAACGTCTATGAGCCTTTCTGGTTCAACGCATTTCGCTTCATCCGTCTGCAGGTGGCGGTATCCGACAAGCCCTTGCAAATACAATCATTCAGATTAAGAACAACCTACTATCCACTGGCAGCGAAAACTGACATCGCAACATCAGCGCCGGGCGTCGAGGCGATGTATGGTACCAGTGTCGAGACACTACGAAATTGCATGCACGAGACGTACGAGGACTGTCCGTTCTATGAACAGAATCAGTTCCTCATGGACTCACGCTTGCAGATGCTCTTCACTTATCAGCTGTCCCGGGATGATCGCCTTGCCCGCAAGACCATGCACGAGTTCTACGCGAGCCGCCGCGACGACGGTCTGCTACAGGCTCAGTTTCCGAGTCCAGGAACGACTGTGAATATTCCAGTCTTCTCGCTGTTCTTCGTGGCCATGGTGCACGACCACATGCTCTACTTCCACGACGAATCGCTCATCAAGCAGTATCTGGGCACGATAGACGGCATCTTGGCGTACTTCGAAAGGCTTCTCATCGACCAGGCAGACGGCAAAGGCCTTGTCGGTCATTTCGAAGATCCAGACGACTGGGCGTTCGTCGACTGGGTCGCCGAATGGAACGTCGGCCCGCCACTTCATGGCATGGCGACCCCACCAGCCTATCATACCTGTCCGGCCGCGACGATCTACAGTCTGCTCTACGCGTGGGCGCTTCAACTCGCAGCAGAGTTGTCTCGATATGTACGTAGGTACGACACGGCCACGGAGTATCAGAGCCGTGCCACATCCCTTATCGAAGCCGTGAATGAGCACTGCTTTGACACAGAGCAAAGCTTCTACACGGACGGCCCACAGCACGATTCATATTCACAGCATTGCCAAGTTTTTGCTATTCTAACTGGGGCCATCAAGGGCCAGCAGGCGATGGACTTGATGCTGCGGACATCCAACGCAGTCGCGGACCACGGCAAAGCAAACGCCCCAGCGTCAGGCACTTCTGGTCCGCCAAAGATTCCAAAGTGTTCATATGCAATGTCCTTCTACGTCTTCCGCGCCGCCCGGATGACTGGTCTCTACGAGGAGTTGTGGGCTCAGCACGTTGCACCGTGGGGGGAAATGCTGGCAGACAGCCTTGTCACCTTTGCGGAGAGCGAGAGCATGGTGCGCAGCGACTGCCACGGCTGGAGTGCAGTGCCCATCTACGAGGTAGTAGCGGAGCTGTTTGGGGTCAAGCCGAGGTTGGATGGGTCTCTGCAGGTGAGTCCAGACCTGACTCTGTTGGGTGAGAGCGCAATAGGCAAGATCGTAACAGCGTGGGGCACTCTGCAAGTCATCATCGAGGGCGGTCGGCTTTATCTGGAGTCGTCATTCGATGGGGAGGTTCTGGTTGGTGCGCAACAGAAGATCGTCAGATTCAGGAAGCGACGAGAGTCGAGGTTGCCAGTCACTTGGAATAAATGGCAACTTCTTTTTAGGGGCACAATAAGACGCATCTCGGCAGTCTTCGCATGACTATAGCAAAGCAAGTATATGCCAGCTACGGCCTTTCTTGTGGAGCGGAGAGTGGAACGGCCACAGTGATAAATCAGAGATGATTGATACCTCGATAGCCAAGCTACTAATATTTCCATCATCAGCTAATTGTCAAATGACAGTCCTCCACCGTCGTCAAGCTCGTCGAATTGGAACGAGAAATCCGCCAGCGCCGTGTTGTCCCCGTCAAAGAAATGCAGGGGCCCCCAGTAATGGTTCAAGAACAAGCCTGAATCACTGGACAGAAGATCCCCGTTCATCGCCACTGATGGGTCGCTCAGGCCCACGGCATCGTAGTTGGTAGTATCGTCAACCGTAACGGCGCTGGCAGCAGCACCCTGCAGCGGGAAAGCGACACTGTGACCTTGCACATTCGGCGGATACCTTTCGAGCTCAACGCTCCCTGACAGACTGCCCTGCACGCTCGACGCTCCCGGCCCTGGTGCTGACTTCGGTGCGTGGGCAGGATTATTGCTGGTACTTGACTTGGCTCTCCTCGCTCGCTCCATCGCACGACGGAGGAGCTTGGCTGATTTGAGAGCAACAATACACTCGTCCATGGTCTCGAGCACCTCTATTGCCTTGCCAACGACCTGAAGCAAATCATCGACTTGCAAGGCGTTCAGGCAGGTCTGTTCTCTCACGACATAGACCAGCAACATGGATGCTGCAAAGCTAACGTACGTTGTGTTGTAGAACCTGGCACAAGGGGCCGACGTTGTGGTCAGTTTATCGTAAGCAGACTACTCAGCTAGGTTAGACTTACCAGGTGCGGAAAAAGTCGTGGTGTTGGTACATCATGAAGATGATCTCGATCGTGCTGCGAGCGGATTCAATGCAGATTTGGATACCTCTTCGCGCTTCGGTCAAGTCCGTGATGGACGTTCCGCTATTGCCTCGGGTTGAAGAGGAGGGCAGGAGGAAGGAACCAAACATCAGGATCCTCAAGTTGAGATATCCTACCAAGCAAGCAAACAGGTCAGCCCTTGCCAGGATCCCCAGGTTTGTGCCAGCATCGTGGGAGTATCGATCTGAGAGTCTCTGTGGCCGGACTAGTACTTACTCAAGGTCAACACCAGTCTCTGCCTCTTGATCCACTGTGCATCCCTTGCCGCCTTCAAGGAGATTAGGTCTGCCAGGTTCACTCGAGGCCGTATCTCCTGCGGGACGCTCTCTGCCCACTTGTCCAGCTCTGCCTGGAGTCTGAAGGCCAGCTCTACTGTCCCCAACGTTATCTCCTCGGACTGGTAGATCTCGAGCCCGATGCTCTTGATGATCCGCGAAAGATCCACCATGATCTTGATGATGGCGCAGTGAGGCGGTTCACATGGCTCGGAGCCAGAGGCTGCTGAGGCTGCTGAGGCGGGTGTGGTATGGAATCTGCCACAAGTTAACTCGACAGCTGGAAGCTTTCTGTTGTGGTATAAGTCGGCTCCCAGAGTATCTGGTCGGCCCATGGAGAAGGACATTTCGCTATTACAAAGCCAGTCAGTGTCCCGCTTGCCCGAGTACTTGGGGATAAGATAGGGGTGCTTACACTTCTAGCGAGTAGAGACCCCTTCCCCGTTGGCTCATTAGCATTAGTTCCTCAGGCCGTCTGCTTGAGAAGAGCTTACCACCACGTCCGGCCTTCAGCCCGGAGCTGAGCATCGTCCTTAGTGGGTCGAGACTTTGGCTCGCGGTTGATACCCATCGCGAGGGCCGTCCGGACAGCCAGACCGATGTACATGTATGCAACTGTTCATTTTTTTAGCAAATTTCGGGTTCCATGAAGCAGGAAAAAGACTTACGATGTGGGTTGAGTTCGTTCTGACACACTTTGGCCTGTGATGAAGCAGTACACTGTCAGCTATCTCTTCTCAACGTCCTCGGAGTGGCCATACATTCCGGACATACTAGGATAAAGTAGCATTGCACCATGTCCAGATCCGTGACCATCCCCAGCGCGTGTGTTCGCATTACTGCTTCGTCAAAGAACGTGCGGCTCCATTGCAAGTTCGACATGCCCTGGAGCGGCTCGTCGTCTCTAGGTCCGACAAGTGCACCGAGGGAAAGAATGGCGTAGTAAAGAGCATCGAAGCTCGTGCTCCTCGTTTCGACAGGAGAACCGCGATCCCGCATCGTCTCGTCACAGCGTGCCAGAAACTCAGCTTTGGACAGGATGGGGTGTATGTAGTGGATGCTGGCAAAGAAATGGAGGATAAAACTCCTGCACTGGGTATGGTCGGGGAGCACTGCAGAGCTGCGGCCATTCGACGACGCCATCGGTGCGGCCGATGGGTGGCCACCACGAGGCTTTGGCGTCCCCGAAGATTGTGGCGAGAAGGCTGGGTTGTGCAGCGAAGAAACGATAGAGCTAGCCGCGCGCGGAGGCCTCGCTGTGTGGACAGCGCGGTCCTCCTCAGGAACATCATCGCTTGCACCGTCGCCGCCGCTGTCGCCGCCGTTGTCGCCAGCTCTCTCGACGTGCGAGAGCATGGCGACGGCCGAGGAGCTGCCGTAGAACTCTACATTGTGTGTGTGCTCGTTGACAGCGGAAACCTCCTGCTGACCCCGGCTGGCTGGTCTCCTGCCGTCCTCCGGTTCTTGTTGTCGTCGCGGACCTTGCTCTGGAGCGGACGAGTTCTGTGTGGACTTGCCGGCGCCCAAGTCTGCTGAAGAGCGATCCTGCTGTGCTTTCAGCAGTCTGACCTGGTCCTCGAGGTTCCGCACGTATCTACGGCTCCCGGGTCAGTCCGCTCGCTCTCTCCACACACTTGCTGTCTCCGGTCACAGAGAGCACTTACGACGGACTCGCATGCCGTGCGCCGACGACCTGGCCCATCGTCACACAGTCTATGCCATGTTTGCGGCAGTACGCGCACGGGTACGTGTCGTCGCAGCGGTTCTTCTTGGCGCGGCACGCATCGCAGGCGCGGGCAGTCCGGAGGCGGCGGACGCGGTGGCTGGTGTTCTGCTCGGCTGCTGCGGGCCGCTTGGGCGCCGGCGTCGTCGGATCATGGCTGCTCATTCTGTCCACGGCCGTCTTTGTCGTGTGTGCTGGGCAGACGGCTGGGGGCTCGCTGTCGGAGTTGGAGGTGGACATTTTCAGCATGGGCGTCGGGCTGCGCTTTCGGGCCCCTGAGGACGCGAAGGGTGGTGGGTTCTGTGCGGGGAAACCCTGTCGACAAGCATGCGGGGGACATTCTCCATTGCCAGACCTTGGGTACAGAGGCAAAGCTGAACACCCTCAGGCGTCCTGAGACGACCTCCAAGCATCCACTTGATTTTTTGGGGTCAGAGGCCATGCAGCGACGTTCATGCTTACCGTGCGGTTAATATGTATTGCTTTTCTCTGGCTGTACGGGAAAGGATATTGAGCATCTTGAACCACGCTCAGAAGCTGTATTCGTTCTTTTCACGGCCTGAAACGGTTATTGCAAGCCATGCTTTCTCAAGTGCCCAGGTGCATTTGGTATGCTATGCGTCAGTTTCTGGTGTTTGCAGTGGCCTGGCATTGAAGTACCTAGGTTTCTGACTAGGGAAACAACGTGGTTGTAATTTATTTATTTCACAAGCCTGAAGGATACCTGCATATCACACGAAGACAGGGAAATTATAAAATGAAAAATGAACAGAAAAGAGACCCCGGATCCACCGGATGGGATAAGCTACAAATTCACTCAAAGAGCTTTTCGGAACCCATGTCATCTTTGCGAACTCATGTTGCTGTCTTTATTGCCTGGCTGCTCCCAAGCTGGTCGGTGCCGGATTATCCGAAAGACTGCCCGGGATTTCCGGGACTGGCAGTGGGTCTCGGACAGGCCGACCCACTTCGGCTCTCCGAACAAGCACAACACATCACGCCCAATTGATGACCACCGCGACGGACCGGCACCGCAGCAGCGTCACCGACATGGTCCAGCGCCCGGGCCGTGCATGCGTGCAGTGCCGCGAAGCCAAGAGGCGATGCTCCCGCACCGGCCTCGCCGTCCGGCCCGGCTGTGTGCCCTGCATCGCACGCGCGCTGCCCTGCTCGTACATTCCTGCAGCCCTCGGCACCCAGGCCCCCCGCACGCCCGCGAGACGCGCCTTGCCGCCGCCGGTTGAGGACGACGTGCTCGAGCTCGTCGATCTCTACTTCCGCTACATGCACGACAAAGCGCATGGCCTCTTCCACGAGGCTTCGTTTCGGGACCGCGTCGCTCGTGGCACGGCGTCGCGGGGCGTCCTCATGGCCATGGGGGGTCTTTGTGCCAGGTATGACACCTGGACGCGTTCCCAGTCCTTATCCCGTCCATCGACCCAATACGAGACTGACAAGGGCCATCGTGACGCCGCCATGTAGATTCTCGCCTCGGCCCCAGTCACGGCGGCGTGGACCCGAGTTCGCGGCCGCTGCGAAGAAAGCTCTGGGTGAAGACATTGGGCGCATCACTCTGGAGAATGCGCAGACAGCGCTCTTGCTGGTCCACGTCGCCACGGGCGAGTGCGATCCAGACGCGGCTTCGATATACTTTGTTGTCGCCAGCCGCATGGTCCAGATCCTGAAGCTGCGCGACGGCAGCGATGACGACGACGCCGTTACCCGCGAGACCAAGCTCCGCATCTGGTGGTCCTGCTTCATCCTTGACACGTGGTCGAGCCGCGGCGCCAACATCCGGCGGCAATTCATGGCTGACCATGGCCCCGAGGGCCGGCCCAGACTTCCCATGGAAGAGAGCGTCTTCTCCAGCCTGAAGCCTGGCGACCCCGAGCCAGCGGACCGAGGCCGGGGCCTCTGGGCGTGCGTCGTCGAGCTGATCGAGATCTACACGCACATCCAGGATTTCCACCTGGACCTTGCGACGTCCGAGATCTGGGACGACGAGGCCATCGCGACCATCGTCGCGGCCTTTGAGGCGAGGATGAGGGTCCTCGAGGACAGCCTCGCGCCGAGCATGAGTTACACGCCAGCCAACCTGGGGCGGTACATTTCGCGAGGCTTGGGAGATGCCTTCCTGGCCTTCCATCTGGGCCTGAACCACTACTACACACTCCTGTACTACCTGTACCTCGACCAGCGGCGGGTACACAAGACACACTCCGTGTCAACCATCACAAGCAGGGGACAGGCATACGCAGAGAAGTGCAAGCATTATGCGACTCAGGTCAGCGACATTCTGCATACAGCGAGACAGCGCGACGGGTGTGCGCTCGTGTACAACATTGTGAGCCACGTCACGGTCGTTTCGTCGTCGGTGCTGCTGCACACATACCTTTTCGGCGACGTCGGGGATCTGCCGGCGGCAAAAGACCGGCTTCAGTCCAACTTCGAAACGCTTGTGCTGCTCAGGCAGTACTGGCCGAGCGTCGAGCTGATGGTAAGTGGATTGCTTGCGGCCTCATCATGGGCCATATCACGTCAGAGGCGACTCTGCTGACTTCTTTGATCTCTGAGCACAGACAAAGCGTCTCGTCATCTTCCAGGACAACTGTCTGCGCTCACTGTCGAGGGAAGATACATACCGATTCGACAGGTGGATGATGCGATTCCTGCTGGAGCACTGGTTGGCACTAGAGGACAAGGCAGTCACATCAGCAGAGGTACAGAGCCCTGGCTACGTCGAGCCGGGATCCGTGGACCAGGTGCACTTCCAGCGGAGCAAAGTCACGAATGAGATTATCACCGGTATGCCGGACATGGAGCAATAGGCCCGGCTTGCGGCTAGGGAAAACTGCACGTAACTACGCGCTGGCATAATGTAGATTGAGAGTGCGAAAATCAGGCGATACGCCCCAGTTCCGGAAGTAAACGGATGCTCTCTCGAGTACGGGCTCGACTCCAGACCCCGAGATTGTTCCTTACCCCGCATGGGCTCGTATTTGCAAGACGTGTGTGTACCGAAGACTGGGATCTCCTCCGCAGAAGCTGGTGTCATGGACATCGCGTGACGTGGACTCGAAGCGGAGGGGAAAAGCTCGGACGCATTGCAAGCGGGCTGGTCGTACCGTCTGCGCACTGTCTGCTCGGGCTCTACGCGCACCCCCGTGCCTGGACATCTCCGCATCAACCCCGGCGAGACCCAGACAGCTGGAACCTTGACGGGCGCTACCCCATAGCACGAGCCACCCTGCCGTGGTCTAGCCAATAAGCAGCATTAGACGCCGGAGCAGACAGCCAATCAACAGCACAAGCCGCCGGCGGCGTCACTCGTGCGGAGTCACAGGGCGTTGAGGCGGTTGGAGCAAGCTCGCCTGGTCATCAGCCCTCCATGGCCCTTGCGCGTGCGCGCACGCGTCCAAGTCGGTCCAAGTCGGTCCCGACGAGCAGGGCGGTACAGCAATACGTATGTGAGCAAAGTCTCTTGGCCCGAAATCCCGAGACGAGTGGGCGGTTCAGATGCTTCGGGAACGATCTGGACCCAGCAGCGCGGTACTGCGCCCGGGGAATGCAAGCCAAGGCAGGGCCAGGGTGAGGCGGCTGCTCGGTCTCTGGTCATCAAGTCCCGAATGCATGCACCACCCCAGGTTTTACTTCCATGCTTCTGATGGTGTATGATAGTCGGTGATGAACTTCAGACATCATCACCGACTAAGGCATCTCGAGGGTAGGTCCAACCATGTCCCCCTTCCGATCTCTCAGGGGCTATTAATGCAGTGGCGTCTTGAAGTGATATTGGAGCAAGTGCTGAAAGAAAGGATCATATATATGCCATGTTCACGATCTCGAGTGCGAGGCATCACATCGATGCGCACAAGTCTCACGATAGTTACTTCGCGCGTAAGGTGCCAAGAAAGAACCCCTCATCGTCGAGAACTGCTCGTGCCAACATCATCAAACACTTCAACAACGACAAAAGAGGCGACGCCTCGCAAATGTAAAGAAGCTCGGGCAGCATTGACGCACACGTGAGATAAGGCTTGAAGCATCTCGAACATAACAATATCCTTGTTTGACTATCTAGCTAACACATCTTGAGGAGCCGCCTCCACGTCGTGACAGCCCCGCTCCACAGCAGCCCAGCCTCTAGGCCTTGCTGGCTGTATTCTTCTCCTCGATCTGCTCGGCCTGGGCCTCGCTCATCGCAGCGGCCTTGGGGGAGATGTCACCGAGGTGCTCGGACGCAATGGCGTCGCCGAACAGCTCCGCAATCTCCTCGAGAGACTTTCCGGTCTATTGGGGGCAAACGAGTTAGTGATCTTGATTGACTTGCAAGCCAGGGCACACATAGGGGAAAACTTACGGTCTCGGGGAGCCAGAAGAAGTAGATGACGGCGGCGATGAGGTTGGTCGCGATGAACACGGCGTAGAAGCGCCAGCTGATGCTCTGCAGCGCGATCGGGGTGATCTGGGACAGAACAATCGAGACGACGGCCTTGCAGACCATGGCGAAGGCGAGGCCCTTGGAGCGGAGGAAGAAGGGCAGGATCTCGGTGGGCACGACCCAGATCATGGCGTTGAAGAAGATGGCGAAGCACATCGAGTAGATGAAGATGGCCGCGATGGCGCCACGGGCACCGTCCTGCGAGCCTCCGGCCTGGCCAAAGGTCGCGCTGAGCGCCATGACGATGGCCAGCATGGTGCAGAGCACGAGCGAGCCGCCCCAGAGCGTCTTGGTGCGGGGCCACTTGTCGGCGACGAAGACGAGGTAGATGATCTGGCCGATGATGCCCATCATGCCGTACGCGCCGCTGATGAGCAGGGCCTGGCGACCAGTGAAGCCGACGGTCGCGTAGAAGATGCTCTGGAAGTTCTGGATCACTCCGGAGCCGCTGAGCTGGCCCATGGCGAGGATGAAAGCCGCCGTGAGCGTGCGGCGGGCGTACTGCCGGTTGAACATGAACTTCAGCGCCGCGGACCAGCTCATGCTGCCCATCATAGACTGCTCGAGCGCGATCTGCTGGCGGACCTGGACAACCTCCTGCTCCACAAACTCGTCACTGGTGGTGCTGTCGTGCTTGTCGTGGTGGAGGCGGCGTAGGACGGTCTTGGCTTCGTCGTGACGGCCCTGCATGACGAGCCAGCGCGGCGAGAAGGGGATCCAGAAGATGAGGGCGGACAGCACGAGAGGCAGCGGTATCTGCATGGCCAAGGGGATGCGCCACTGCGCGTCGCCTGACGCAAAAGCACCAGCGTATCCGATCCAGTTGGCCACGCCAAAGCCGACAGCGATCATCATGCCCTGAAGACCAACGAGGAAGCCACGACGGCTCGGGGGCGCTGTCTCGGCGAGGTAGGTCGGTACGACAGGGAGAAGTTGACCGCAGCCGATGCCGCCGATGGCACGGCCGGCGATCATCATGCCAACGTTGACAGCGGCGCATTGGAGGACGGATCCGATGATGGCTGTGGCGGGGAGAGGCAGTCAAGTCAGCACTGAACTTCTTGATTGATGACGAGGGGAAGGACAGGAGGGTGTGTTTGGGCGCGGAGATGGAGAGACGACATACTTAGGACGCAAGCGATGAGGATCGTGTACTTGCGGCTGTACTTGTCCGCGAGGAACCCGGTCGTCATGCCGCCAACAGCCTGGCCGGCATTGTAGCAAGAAACGATGGCACCAGCGTAGACTGCGTTGACGCCGTTGAAGCCATACATCTTCATCCTGAAAGACTCATGGCCGAAGGTGGTGGCGATGATGCCAGAGTCGAGGCCGAAAATGAAGCCGCCCTGGGCGCTGACGAGTGCGATAGACAGAAGAGCCCAGTTCATCATGATGGGCTATGGGGGAATGGCGAGATTCAGACTGAAAGAGATGCCCTGGTTGCTGGGATGCTCATTCGAGGGGGATGTCGTTGATGAGCAGGGGCGATCGCGGCTCTTTATGCTCGAACGCGTAGGAGATCTGTGAGGCGACGTGGTCGGGCCAGGTTCGGTGCCACAGCAGGATCCGAAATGCGGGGACCACGAAGCAGAAGCTGAAGACCGGGACACGGAGGCTCGCTAGAAGACTGGGGACCCCGTGGAGTGGCTTCTCGTTCCTGGGGAAGGCCGGGTCGCCAGCAAATGAAAAGCCGAAAATATTGATGGAGGCGGTCGTCGATGGCTCGGCAGGAGAAGGAGAAGAGAAGGCGAGGTGGACCAACGGGGTGTGCGTGCTGTGGAAGTAAGGGGGTGGGTATGGGAAAAGCCCGTCTGAAGGGGCTCAGCACTGGGGCTCACCACAGTGTGAAGCCATTGCGAGTCAGTCTCCATTTCCCCAATGCTCGGAAGCGACTCAACCATCATCACGAACGGTGTTCTCCGCTTCGGGATGCACAGGCGTCCCTCGGCACGAACTACTCCGACATTCTCTCAGGCTCTCTTCTCTCCCACCAAGCGTCGACTGTTACATCACGCTCTACACCAAATCTCTTTGCTGCACAATCGAATCGGCAGCCTCCGCGGGCCATGGCGTCTCCCACTGTCACCCAGCCGGTCTTCGAGCACCACCACAGCGGTCTCTCTGTCAACACATCACGTCCGCGGATCTCGTGGGCTTTCCAGGCTGATGAGAACACGACACCTGACTGGCGCCAGACAGCCTACGAAGTCGAAATTACGTTTCATCCGACATCACACGATCCTCTCGTCTTCAACGTTACAAGTGATCGATCCGTGCTTGTTCCATGGCCTGCCAGACCGCTGCAGCCGAGGGAAGCCGCGAATGTTCGCGTCCGAGTTGCCGGTGGTCCCTCTCGGACACCAAGCAGTGACGATGCTCAATACTCTGGTTGGTCGTCACCTGCCACGGTCGAGGCTGCACTGCTCGATCCGTCCGAGTTTCAGGCGCAATTCATCACCGCTGCTCAGCAGCCCACCCCGCAAGGGCCCCTTCGACCACTGCGCTTCCGGAAAGAGTTCAACCTGCCAGTGGGCTACACGGGAGAGACCTGTCGCAGCCGGCTATACATCACAGCCCTCGGTCTCTACGAGGTCTACATCAATGGGCAGCGGGTCGGAGACGAGTACATGGCACCCGGGTGGACGAGCTACAAGCATCGCCTGCCATACCAGGTCCACGATGTGGCGGTACTTCTGAACAAGACTGGCCCGAACATGCTCGCCATCGAGGCAGCTGAGGGCTGGTATGCAGGCCGGCTGGGCTTCAATGGTGGCAAGAGGTTCCGGTGGGGAGACAAGATCGGCGTGGCCGCACAACTCGAGGTCACCCATCCGACTTCATCACAAAGATGGACCCTGAGTACAGACGAAACGTGGAGGTGCGGACTTAGTCCTGTTCAGACGAGCGAAATCTACGACGGCGAGGTCTACGATGCGAGGGAAGAAGATGAGAGCTGGAACAAGGTGACCGAGCAGGACAGTGCTCAAGTGCCACTGGATGGCCCAGTTGTTGCGTTGCCTCGTCCGAAGGCCACCCTGTTCTCACCCGACATGGCCCCTGTACGGGCGACAGAGGTGAAGCCGTGTGTAAGCGTCTTCCAGAGCAAAAGCGGCAAAACCATCCTCGACTTCGGCCAGAACCTGGTGGGCGTGGTCCGCATCAAGTCCTTCACACCGGCTGACGGAGCGCAAGTCGAGCTGCGGCACGCTGAGGTCATGGAGCATGGCGAGTTGGGGACCCGTCCGCTCAAGCTGGCCAAGGCGCGATGTCTCGTCACCGGGTCGGGAAAGACCATCGACTCGTGGCGGGCCCGATTCACATTCTTCGGCTTCCGGTACGTCCAAGTGGAGGGCTGGCCCTCAGGGACACCATCAGCCGACGACTTCGAGGCACTCGTGCTGCACACCGACATGAAGCGCCGGGGGTTTTTCGAATGCTCCAATCAGAGCGTCAACCAGCTCCATCAGAATGTTGTCTGGTCGATGCGCGGCAATTTCCTGTCCATCCCTACGGACTGTCCCCAGCGCGATGAACGGCTAGGCTGGACGGGGGACGCGCAGGTCTTCGCCCCCACGTCCGCCTTCCTGTACGACACAATGGGTATATTGGGCAGCTGGCTCGAGGACCTGGCTGCCGAGCAACTCGCTGACGGGCAGAAGGGCATCCCACCGATCACCGTCCCCTTCGCGCTGGGCGACAACTTCCCCAACATGCCCCAGGCAATCTGGGCCGACGTAGCGGTGCTCATGCCGGATGATCTGCATCGAGCCAGCGGCGACGAGGCCATCCTCGAGCGGCAGTTCCGTAGCATGCAGACGTGGATCGAGCAGGGCGTCGACAGAGGGGCGAATGGACTCTGGAACCCGGACTCGTGGCAGTTTGCCGACTGGCTCGACCCGAATGCACCTCCTGAGGACCCAGCGAACGGCAGAACAGACCCTCTTCTTGTATGCAACGCCTATCTGGTGCACACTACAAGGGTGTTCTCCCAGATTTGCCGGAGACTGGGCAAGATGGAGCTGGCCGACAAGCACAAGGACGGCGCGGACCGCCTCCTCGGGCATTTCCAGCGCCACTACATGACAGCGGACGGCCATCTCATGTCGTCAACGCAGACGGCCATTGCCCTGTGCATCACCTTTGACCTATACCCCCCTGCCAAGTCCAACCGAACAACAGCCAGCTCCGCGCTCGAGCGCCTCGTCCGGACCGCCAACTACCACATCTCGACTGGCTTCGCCGGCACGCCCGTCATAACAAAGGCTCTCACAGCCGCCGGCAAGCCGCAGCTTGCGTACCGCATGCTGCTCAAGAAGGACTGTCCGAGCTGGCTGTACCCGGTGACCATGGGCGCAACGACGATATGGGAGCGTTGGAACAGCATGATGCCCGACGGCACCATCAATCCGGGCCACATGACGAGCTTCAACCATTACGCGCTCGGCGCGGTGGCGGACTGGCTGCACGCGACTGTTGGCGGCATCAGTCCTGCCGCACCCGGCTGGCGCACAATTCGTGTGCGGCCGGTGCCGGGAGGAAACATTACGAGCACCAACGTGCGCTTCAATGGGCCTTATGGCCTTGTTGCATGCGAGTGGCAACTGAAAAATGAAACGGACTTCTCAATGAAGCTCACGGTCCCGCCGAATTGCACCGCAGAGGTCACGCTGCCATGTGACTTCCGCGCCTCCTTCTTGAATGGTGTTGAAGATGGTGATGGCGAAGCAGAGAAGACGACCATTGTAGGATCTGGATTTCACACTTTCAAGTGCGAATTTGTAGCTGGAGAGTGGCCGCCTAAACGCTTCGGGCCGCCTTTCCTGCCACATCCGCCTATTGATGTCGCGGAATGAGCCACAGGGGCTGGCCAGTCGCACGAGTGGCAGAAGCTGATCCGAGATGTAGCAGCAAGCTAGACAGAGAAGGGCACATCGACCACATCGACCACATCGAGCATCAACCTGGCGGCAGAGACACAAAGGCCATCGTGGTAAGTAGTCATGTACGTTCTATGAATAGACAGTGATTTATCTCTGGTGACAAAGATATTGTTTATACTTCTCGAACTGACGCCCGCTCAGCTGTCATGCTTGTAGACTGTGTTCTCCAAGCACCGTTCCTCCGGGGACATGAGTAGTAGATAGTTGTGTGCTATGCTTACCTCGAACAGCATCCATTGCTAAATTCCCAAGTGCTAGGGATGGCTCAATAGGCCGACCCTCATCAGCAGTCATGTTGGAGAACAGAGCCTATCAACCTGGACGTTTGGATTCACAGGCGGAGAGCTCGTCTCCGTGGATGACAATCAATTGACCACCAGACGCAAGGCTCTTGGAGAAACCAAGTTGATGCCAATGGAAGTGACTAAATTTTCTGCTGCACAAGACCGCAATGCCAAGCCATGCTACGTCATAGCACCTGGTGGGGATGTTTATCCCATTTTCTACCCGCAAGCCGCGAATACAGTTGACTTACGCCCGTGCAAAGTCCGGTGACAAAATCATAACACTGCAGCTGGAGGGTGCTGGGTTCAAATCCTGAGGCGAGTTCGCCAACGTTTGAGGTGAACCCGTCATTGTTGCTTGTGGCCGCAATCCGCCCAGTGCCGAAGAATTGCCGGAGTTGGAGTCGAGCTCAGGCGGTTAAGTGTTGAGCCGACTGGAGCAACGCAGCCAAGCCTCATCCGACTGGCCCATGGCTCGCTAAGGGACGGGGAAGTCGGGCTTGTCATTCATACCAAACGTTAAGTCCTAAGTCCGCGTCAACGTCCTCTAAAACCGCCACAATGATGAGCTTGCAACAGGCGAGGAAAGTCGCGTCGTTGATTATATAGGGTGTCCTTGGAAGCATAGCCTGGACACCCTTTTCCTTCAGAGCATCTCACCCTTCACAGCATCAACCACCAATTATCTTGACCGTTCCACATCGCCCGAAGCCAGAAGACATGATCGGCACGCTCCCCTTCGCAGACACCGCAGTCGCATCTCCCGGGTTCGGGGCCATGGGCTTGAGCTTCGGCCTTGGGAGCAACCTGTCTCTCGAGGAGGCTGAGCCTGTCCTGCTCAAAGCAATTGAGCTTGGCTGCACTTTCTGGGACACCGCCGTACGTCCTCACTACCCCTAGGCCGGGAGATCCATGCTAACATGTTTGAGCAAGGTCGTCTATCAAGCCGGTGTTAACGAGAAGCTTCTCGGAGACTTTATAAGAAAGCACAATGTTCGCGACAAGGTGTTCAGTGAGTTATGAAGCCCCTCATTGCAATGATCCAACGACTGTGCTAATGCGGATCTACAACAATAGTCGCCTCAAAATGTGGTATCGCCGCTTTTGGAGATGGCTCCGTGACCAACTCAGCTTCACATATCAAGGAGTACATTGAGGGGACGATTGACCGGCTTGGATTTGCGCCCGACCTGTACTACCTGCATCGCATTGACCCCGGTGAGTCCATTCCACCTGCATTCTGACTGCCCAGCCTGCGTTCCGGCCCATTGGTACACGGTGCTCTGATACTAACTGCCAAATAGATACTCCGCTGGAAGAGTCGATTGCGGCTTTGAACGAGATCCGGCAACAGGGAAAGACGCGCTACATCGGCTTATCCGAGTGCTCAGCAAGTACATTGCGCCGGGCCAACTCCAGTATGTCATGTCTTGAAGGCTATGCACCAGCACAAACTGCTCACAAGATACACAGTCGCCCGAATCGATGCCGTGCAGGCCGAGTACTCCGCGTTCGAGACGTTGCACGAAACCGATGGACTCATCGAAACCGCCAAGGAACTCGGTATCGCATACGTCGCCTACAGTCCGCTCGGCCATGGGTGGCTCGTGGACGACTTCCCGTACAAGAGTCCCGACGACTTTGCGGCTGACGACTTTCGCCGCACAGGTATGTGGCATTTGAATGCATCTTTCTCCCTACAAGCGCTGACGGACGTCCTCGAACCCAGTGCCCAAGTTTCAGGGAGACAACTTCTACAAAAACAAGGCTATCGTCGAGGAGATCAAGAAACTAGCAGTCCGAAAAGGCTGCACTTTGACCCAGATTGCGCTGGCATGGGTTGCGGCGCAGGGAATGATTGCAATTCCAGGCACGACTAAGGCGAGACGTCTGGAGGAGAACTGGAAGTCACGGACGATCGAGCTGACCGATCAAGAAAAGACGGAGATGAGGAAGATCATCGACTCGGCCAAGCCCGAGGGAAACAGATATGGCCCAGAGCAACAGGCGAGGGTTGGCCACTAGTCAGCTTGTGAGCCTTATGCCCCTCCTTATCCAGTCGTGTCGTGGTACGAGACTGTTGTACTTGCGAATATGGAGGAAAAGAGAACCTCGGGAATGAGACTCACAATCCACTATTTAGTGACTCATCGCCCTGTGGTATCGTGTCAACGTGTCATTCTTGATATGAGTCACAGCAGCTTCCAGTGCCACTCCATCACGCGTGCCTGTGTGCACCAACCGTCTCCGGCACGGCAAAACTAGTCTTTATAGAATACCGTCGCTTCTTACATGCCGAGCAGGGTTCGGTCGTGGCGGGGCAATCATCGATGAGCCTGGCCACGGCCCTGACGTGAGGGTTTCGCGTCGTGGCTCCTGTCCATAGAGCCGAAGCGTGGTCTTCCCGGACCTTCACAAAATGGTTCCCACGTACAGATTAGCACGCTGTGCCATGAGTGTCGAGTATCCTCAATGTTTCAATGTTGGGCTCAGGCCGCTCAAACATATTTATATTCTATGACGGGTTTTTCCCTCTGATATAACGCGAGATATACATTATGGACTAGCCCACCATGACAGTAACGCAAAGTTAGACGCCGCCTTTGGGGTAATTGCGGCCCTCTGTCGCTGTTTGATTTATATTCAAAACTTCTGCATAACAACAACAAGATAATGCGCTATGCTACTGTCAAACGAGAAATCTCAATTTTCCTAATAGGGTGCCAAGATCTTGACCCAAATTGGTCGCCAGTTGTTCTTAGATCTACTGTGCTTCTAGTGACGATGGGAAGCCATGATTCTTCGAGCTTCTATTGGAGTCTTCGAAAGGTCACCCGTGGCCTTCAACCGCGGCAGACAACAGACGAGGGCACGGCCACGCCATTCTTGACGCAGAGGTTGTTTGCGTAGCTGACGGATGCGTCCTGGTCGGCCTTGCTGCAGGTGCGGGAGAGGCAGCACGCGAACTGGGAGTTGTTTCTGCAGATGCAAGCGGCATCAGCCTGTGCGCAGCCGGCGATTTGGTTGTTCTGGGTCAGTTGGTTGACGCAGGTTTGCTAGATGTGGTAATGGAGTGTTAGTACAGCAGAACCCAGCAAGATAGAGACTGGGTATTGGTGAGCACATTGATGAAGACGTACAGCGCAGCTAGGCAGGTTCTGGGCAAGGACAGCCGCGAAGAGAGCTGAGATGACGAGGACGGCCTTCATGTTGGGTGGTTTGATTGATAGAGGAAGAGCTTGATGGGTTGGTAGTCGGTAACAAGATGGCGTTGTGCTGGCAGACTACAGACTCGACTCAGAGAACCCGCGACTTTATAGACAGAGGAGAGAGTCCTTTAGGGGCCACAAAGTCCACACTTCGGCTCCGAGCTTGACCTACGGCACCAACCCTGGAGACACACACGCATCTCTTGACACGAGTCATGCTGACTGATTGTTGCTGCAAGTTGGATGTTCATGACGTCCGTGCCGCGGAAATAGAGACAGCTCTATGGCCTCGCGGCAGGGATGCTCAGAGAAGAACTTATTAATCTCACGAACGCCTCAAAGTTTCTTTGCACTCTAAGACTATTCCGTACAGGTGAGCTACCAGTTTGTTCGCCGACCAGGGTATACAGGAACCCGTCACGGCGTTAGAGTTTGCGGCAAGGCCCGCCCTGTCAACGAAGCGACAGGGAGCGTGGGGAGTGAACGGGAAACCAGGTACCTGGATACCCCAGACAAACTTGCTGTGCACGGGTTACGAGCGTATCTAGAGTCTAGACCTTTGATGCAACCCAGGATCCAAACTCAGCATGGATTTGAACACGAATTCCTCCCCAACCCGCCTACATTAAAGTTTGGATCTCGGCCACTTGTCACCTGTCAAGGGAATAAATGAACTTCTCACTGCGCCGCAATAGCTCACCGCCACTTGAGGTATGAGTTTTATGGGCAAAGAGTTATAATCGTCGGCTTTGACTTGCTCTATCCAACTACAGAACTGTTGAAGCATTCCGACATTTGCTCTGGTCCTTGCGCCCAGGAGCGCACCCTGTTGAGATGAGTGGAGTCAGCTTCGCCGCCTTTCATTTCCACAACGCTACCAATCCCTGAATATCTGTGCCCAACAGAGTTTAACGAGAGTTTTTCGTACTGCAAGGAATGACTTCCCCTCTAGGGTGCAACGGAGTACTATTGATAATGCGCAGTCCCTGCACGCATTCTGTCGCTGACCCGAAGAGGAAAACCAATCGCTACGGACTGGCTTGATGCAGCTGATTGCCGAGACTCGACAGGTGGTCCGTTTGTTAACTCGGTGATGCCGGTCTTCAGGCTGGCAAGGCCTTTTTTTTTTTATGGCGGTAAACGCACTCAAGAGGCACTTTCTCGTGGCCACGGCGCCACATCCTCGCCCTGGCATTGACTCCGAATTACTGATTCTCAGCTTCGATCTTCGGGTGGTTTATTTGTCACACCCATCGGGCATCAAAATTCCTTGGTCGAACGCGCCAGCTTGTCCACCCCATTATGTCAACCTCAGCGCAGAATTATTAGGTGCATGGTCTTCGTGTTGTAGATCGATCAGCCACCCAACCCGATCGAGGCAGACTGCAAGATACTGTGTACTACTCTAGGGGAAGTCCGGTTCATGGATACGAGCAGGGCGGTGTTGCGCGGGATTCTGCGGGCGGGATAATGATTCGGAGGGATTAAAATCCGGCTAGTACGGCATACTTTGAGCTGGGACAGGAACGAACGGCAAGGAGCCTGTTACCGCCTGTGTTTTGTTTCATGCTTGGGTGGTGGATTAAACCAGCGTCGGCCGCCTCCGTCTGTTCCTGGCCTTCACCTTGAAACCAGCTATATCAGGCCACAAGCCCTCTGGTCATCTTGGCAAGGCCAGAGAAACCTTGCGGCTCAGGCTGCCGCCAGTGCATGCGTTATTGTTTTGGTCTTGTGGTGCTGTGTACTAACGTGTCCGAGGTCAAGGCCACTGATAAGCAATGCAATTTGCGAAAATGACTCGAACGAGCTCACGGTCACGTGCTATATCCGCAAGAAACGCTCTCGATGGAACTTAAAATGGCCCAGCCCTGTTCGGGCAACAGAGGATTTATGACTGTCTGGGTGCGATGGTAAGCTCAAAACCCTTGCACTTTGCCCACGAGTGAGGACGCTGTCGAATATCAATCCAGTAGGTTAGGTAATCCGTCTGAGAGATGTAAAACCTAAAAATATTACGATGGGGTAAGGCATCATAAAGTCTGACATGTGGGCCTACACCAGTGAATGTAGCGTCTGTAATTGGTTGGAGTAACCATGGCAGGGGCTTGATATTGGAAGATGAGGCCCAAAACGTTGCAGAACTAACCAGGGGACGGCCTGTGCCGACCCCAGCGACAACACGCTCGAATTAGCCACCACGCAGTGTGAAAGGTCGATCTTGAAACATCACGTGAGCTTGGTCAGCTCATGTCCTCGAACTTTCGGCCGTTTCAGGCCGATATTGGGTCTCGAACTAGAAGGCGAACTGTCTTTGATAGGATGAATGCTTGGCGGACACTTGTTTCAACGCTGCCGAGTTCCGCCGCTTGGTTGCTAAAGGACCAATTTAGACGAGGCGACAAGGGCGTGATACAGACATGTTGTGATCTCAAGTTGCCTACGGGTATGTTGTATATAATCTCGAGTTCGTCTTCACCTTTTAGCACAAGGGTCGAGAAGATAAGCCACATGGTTAATCGCCTCTCAACATCTCCATGCCATCTGCATCATTGCTACATCCCAAACTATGACGCTCAGCACATGGCTCCAGGGCATCAATGGTGGCTCAAAAAGCCCTCCGAGTCGAAGAGGAATACAACGTATCAATCCCTACCAAATCGCCCTGACAGTGTTCCTGCTGCCGGGCTTCGCCATCGCCAAAGACGCCACATCAACCAAGAACCAACTCTCGACACCGTTCACGGATCAGACTACGGGCCTCAAAATGGAGCGCTTCTTCGGCGTCCGTACGACCTTCAGCTTCGCCTTTGCGCTCTCGCAGACACCACCCGCTGCCGGCACGGCCGGCTCCTTCATCGGCCAGATGACATTCCCACTGACCCGCGGCCAGGGCTGGGGGGCGCTCGGTCTGACAGGGGACATGGAGGGCAACTTCATCCTGGCCGCCTGGCCCGATGGCAAGGGCGGCGTGATGGCTTCCTTCCGGCAGGCGACCGACGAGGACAACCCGCCTGAGGTCACCGGTGCATTCTCCGTCAAGCCGATCCCTGGCGCAGACGGCAGCGGCGTGTCCGTCAATCAAACCTCACTGACATATACCTTCCTGTGCGAGAAGTGTCTCGACAGTACGCTCGGCCTGGGTCCCGAGGCGATCACAGCAGGGTCAGCTGTCATGGGCTGGGCGCTGTCTGAGCGCCCACCAAGCGGCGATCCAAGCAACCCCGCCGCCCAGCTGGGATTCCACGAGCGCGGGTTCGGGCCGTTCACTGCGAGACTGAGAGAAGCACAGACTCCGCAGTTTGACGCCGTGGCTGCGGCAGTGGCGGGCACGGCGGCTGTCCCAGCGTCGAAGAATGCGAAACTTGCAGTGGCGGGCGCATTCCGGGAAGGAGAAGGGGATAGTGGTGATGAGGACAGTGGCGATGAGGGCAATGACAGCGACAGCGATGAGGACTGAAATGTAAATCTGGGCTCAGGCTTGGCGTGTTTGCGATCCACGTTCCCTCAGTTCTCATTTTGCATTCGAGCTGGCCATTCTTTTTTGTTGCTTGCGGGTATCATGTATTGCTGTTCAGGTCGGTTTGACAGGCATTTATATCTCGTTCCACACTTTGAGCGCCGTCGCTCTTTCCCATGATTCATAAGCATGTATACTATTGAATTGAGTAGGTTCTTAGAGAAGAACCCGCCTTTGCCTTTGTAAGAAGCATGTGTGGCTCGCCATACCTGATGTCATGTGTAGTACGCTGTTGCATTTCAGCACTCGCACGCCTGAGCGCTGACTGGATCATAGTGCCACTGGGAGAGCGAGCCTTGGGAGGTGCAGCGCGAGAAGATTTGATTCAAGTCACAGGCTGTTGGGTCCAACAGCTGCCTCAACGCCATGCACGACAAGACCTTCCGGCTCAAACTTATCTAGAGCATAGGGTTGATAACATGCTTTTCATTCGTTTTTTCTCTGTTCACAGCAACTCAATGCGCATGCTCCTCGTCATCGAGTCAACTCCCCTTCAGACGATCTCGGCACCGACCGTCCTTGTTCATTCACTCACGCACGCTTCGCCTTGTACTGCTCAAATTCCTTCTTCATCTTCGCAGCGAATTGGTCGTCAGCTAGCACCCGCCAGCCGGTCGCCGCCATGCCCTTGGCCGTGGCCAGCGTCAACTCGTAGGCCTCGTCGGTGATGGCCGCGGCTGTGAACTCCTTGGTGTGGTTTGACGCGCCGTTATCCGCCGGGATGCGGTAGACCGGGTGGAACCCGGGGACCAGCTGCGTTACGTTGCCCTGGTCCGTTGAGTAGGAGCCTGGTTGCGGGACTGCGTCCTCGTTGTCGTGCTCAAAGGGCCGCTGAGGGAGGCCGATGGAGGCCATGAAGTCCGAGTACGCCTTGCAGAGAGCGCGGTTGGGGACGACCTCGGCGTAGTCGTTCAGTCTGTGGGAGAGGCACAAAGGGAGTCAGCCAACAAACGACATGCCTCATCTGGGGACGGAGGAGCAAGGAACACTCACGGCTCAAACTCGATCCCACACCCGGTCGCGACCGCCGCGCCCTCGAAACACTTCTCCACCCGCCTCTGCAGCGCCTTGGTCTGGACGAGCGTCTTGCTCCGCACGTTGTAATCCAGTCGCGCCCGGCTGGGGATCACGTTGGCCTTCTCCCCGCCCTCCATGATGATCCCGTGGATCCGCTCGTAGGGGAGGATCTGCTGCCGCAGCATGCTGATGCCGTTGTACGCCAGCACGGCCGCGTCGAGCGCGTTGATGCCGTCCTGCGGCGCCGCCGCGGCGTGCGCGGTGCGGCCCGTGAAGATTGCGCGGAACTTGGCGCTCGCGACCGAGGTGCCGTAGGGGATCCCGTGCGCCCCGCGGTCGGCGGCGTTGTACATCACGCCCGCCGCCGGGTGCGTCATCATGCAGGCGTCGACGCCCTCGAAGGCGCCCGCGTCGATGAGCTTCACCTTGCCGCCGCCGCCTTCCTCCGCAGGCGTGCCGAGGGCGCGGACGCGGCCCGGGACGGAGGGGTTCGCGCGGAGCAGGGCGACAGTGGCGAGGAACGCGGCGAGGGAGCCCGTGGCGATGATGTTGTGGCCGCAGGCGTGGCCAATGCCGGGGAGGGCGTCGTACTCGACGTTGAAGACGACGAGGCGGCCCGGGGAGCCGGCGGTGCTGTTGGAGTACTCGGCCTCGAAGGACGTGTCGAGGCCGTAGGCGTGCGGGGTCACGCGGACATCTGGCTGTGTGCGGAGGAGAGCGACGATGTTGTCGTGGGCCTTTTCAAGACCCAGGGGCCATGTCAGATGCTGTCTCGGCCTCGGATGTGGGTGAGCAGTGGCTAATGCGACTTACCTTGTGCTCTTCGTAACCCAACTCCGGGTTGCTGTGAATCTGGACGGTGTCAGCCAGACTGTCTATACACTATTCGATCATACACGATGGTGTACTGAACAAGAAAGTAGCTACCTTGTGGTTGATGTCCCGGAGCTCCTTGTCGAGTGACGCGAGGAAGGCGTCGAGGACCTGCCTGACGTCATCAGCACTCGGCTGCGCTGTGGTGATGGTCATGTTGAGTTTGGACGCTTGTCATGCGTCTGCTCTGTGCTTGTAAGAAGTCAGTGTCAACCACAGCCTTGTGTCTGACGTTTCTGCAGGCTTCCGCTGGCCGAGAAAAGCGTTGGGCGTCGTGAGTATATATGCAAATGGGGAGGATTGATCCTTTTGGTGCCCCGCAAACTCAATGGCCCGACTATCCGAGGCCGGGCTCATCATTGGCGGGCTGAGGCGAAAGAGTTTCAGCTGGGCAGCCCCGCCATGATACGACGGTCCGCATTCGTCAGCTGGCTGAGTCGCACGGCTGTTTCTGTGCATTATCTTGCCTCGAGGCATGACACAGACAAGCACAGCTGAGTGTAGGTTTGCTCTTGATCGTGAATCTAATTTTGCTCATCTACAGGCTATAAAGTGCACTCGCTTTTCATTCTGATGCGAGGCGAGGGAGAAGTCCAATCATTTCATTCAAACAAGGAGATCGTGACGGAGGAAACAAGCGAAGGGATGAAGTCTGGGGGGGCAGTGGAAATGACGGTGGTAGTTCCGCCTGATCTTGTGATGGAATGCAGAACATGATTCTAGTGCCTGTCTATCTAAGAGCATTTCAAGGTTCTAAGTTTGCAATATGATGCTCGCTGCTGTATCGCTGCTCCATGTCGGAAGCGCGGATGATGCTGCCACTATGCGCTGTGCGTGACTGGTGCAAATGCTGACGCTGAAAGAAAGATCTTAAGAATCCCAAATGGGGCCGAACGCGGGCACACCGAGCTCCTCGAGGTCGAGGACGAGATCGATCGTGAGCTTCGGGTTCGAGATGACAATCACCGCCTCGGCCTCGGCGCGCCTGTACATGTCCAGCACCGTCGGCAGGGTCTTCGGCCTGCCCTGCGTCGAGGTGTTGTGGATCACCGCGTTCTCGCCCATGGCCGTGATGATGGCGCCAATCTCCGGGCCGTACGTCTCGAGCGGGTCCCGCGTGGACCAGAAGAGTGTGATGTTGGTCTGCCGGGCGAGGATGACGGGCAGGCAGGGCGCGATGCCTGAGCCCGTGGCGACGAGGACGATGGACTTGAACATGGGCGCGATGGCGAGGACGCCGCGGGTCGGGGTGCGGCGGACCCAGAGCTCGCGGGGCGGGTCGGTGATGAGCCTGTTGGTCCAGTCGCCGGCGTTGGAGATGATAACTGAGAAGCCCTCCTGCTTGGGGTTGGTGACAGCCGCGAAGGAGTGCCATTCGAGCAAGGGGCGAGTGGCGAGGCGGATGGTGGTTCCTGGCTGCGGCTGGGCGTAGTCGAAGAAGACGCGGAGAGCGTGCGAGGACAGACGCTCCGAGATGACGCGGATCTTGCGGCAGTTGGTCCATGTCGAGATGACGGAGCAGGTCGAGATGAAAACAAGCCAGAGGTTGGCGCTGCTGAAAACAGCGACCGCGAGGGAGCGGTTGGGAGGGTTGGTGATGTAGACCTCGAGGCAGATGAGGGTGAAGAGCAGGGCCAGGGCCGACCAGCCAGCGAGGCGGTGCACGAGCTCAAAGGCGTTGTGCAGCTTGGCGCGGATCGTCGGGTACGCCATGACACACATGGCGATGAAGAGCGAGTCAAGTAGGTAGATGACGGCGATGTGGGCGTACTGGGCCGGGCTGGGCTGGGAGAGACGGCAGAACAAGTAGGTCTTCTCCACCGTGAGCAGGATAAACCAAAAGGTGCCGGCGACAGCACAGCCGCTGTGCAGGCCACCGAGGTGATAGATCTTGCCGGCGCGTCTGCGCAGCCAGAGCGGCGCCGAGCTGGGTAGTGAGGTGAAGATGAAGTAGAGGGCGTTGACGACGTGTTCCTCGCGGATGACGATGGAGATGGCGAGGTTGATGGAAGCGGCCAACGAGCAGGTGGACTCATTGGGTCGACCATCAAGGGCCCACTGCCACAGGAAGGCGACCATGCCGACAAGGTTGAGGAAGAAGATGATGGAGAAGAGGATGCGGTACTCGGACGAGATGAAGCGAAGACTTTTGGCAAAGAACGACCTGCTCGGTGCCGCGGACTTCACGACCGGTGCTGCTGGCTTCTCCAGGGGAATAACCGACATGTTGTCGCTTGTGGGTGCTGTCGACATATTGAAGGCTGTGACACGCGGCAAAGCGAAACGAAAGTCAAAGAGGCAAAGGAAGAAGGCCGAGGAAGTGATGAATCTGCTGTTCTAGAATGATGTTGCTGAATATCGAGCCAAAATCACTGGACAAGCCGGGGCCTGTCTGCCATCTATATATCACGAGATAATGGCCATCTCGGGAGACGACGCCAGGTCTACAAGTGCCCTCATCACGAAGGCCCACCTTGGCAGGTACGTAGTAGGTGGTGTAGTCAGGCACAGGAGACACGTGTAGTAAGCCACCGCGGGTGAGGCTGTGACGAGGATGGCGTGCGTCGAGCAAACAATACCGGAGCAATCTTTCTTTAGCCTGCGTCCCAGCCGCACGGGTGAGACTCGGCTGCGCGGTGCAGGTTTTGGGGGCGCACAGCGCAATAAAGCACGCAGCACGACGTACCGGACCGTGACGACGTCGTCTAGCAGCAGCCACGGCGACGGATGTCGGGCTGTCTGCAGCAATACCGGTCCAGATGTCCGCCAACTCTGAAGCCGGGTTCTCCGAATCGGGGCCAAGCGCCGAGCTAGGCTGAAGTCTAGCACCGCCCTGGCCGGGTGCTAAACGGGCAATGGCGCCGTGTCTCTGATGTTCCGGCGGGGACTGCTCTCTAGGAGGGGCTGAAGGGGGTTAGGCGAGCAAAGTCAAGTCTCAGGGCGCCCCAGAGCGCCATCCAGTAACGTTGCTTCGCACACTGGAATGTATCGGAGCTGCCAAGCGGGTCTCTGTCCACAAATGGTACGGCCTTGCCGGTGAGTGCATTGATGACTGTGAGAATGCCACTTGGAGGGGTTGGTTCAGTCTGCATGCAGTTTCGCTGCCAGGCTTGTTTGCTGCTCAAGATTGCAGGCTGGCTTTGCCAAATTAAGCAAAGATATTCACGAAGCGAGTTGCGCTGTGGGTAAAGGACAGCTTCTGGCTGGAGGAACTTACTTCGTGAGTTTACTGCCGTGTCTATAATTATAAGATTGAAGCATGACCAAAGTGAATGCAAGTGTAAGTTTCATGATGATTGATACGTCTAGTTGTTGAAATGACCTAGTACCGTGAAAAGATTAGCCGAGCAGGTCAATTTGAGGGCTAGAAACACCATGGAAAGACTCATGACCAGGAAGTGACGAGGTCGAAAGGATCTCTGAGTTTCGTCCGGCCAAAAGCAACGTGCAGATGGACCACAGCTGGCAGGTCCATCGCGCAGGCACCATGCCGGATACTTGCCAGCATGGCAAGTTTGCTTCACAGAGGATGGGATGAGTTGCAGCACTAAGATTGCCAGTATGCAGATAACACTTGTTGCAGGACACGAGCCGTAATCGGAAGAGGAACTTGTGCAGTTGGATCTCGGGACCCCTGACAAGCATCATCCGGATGGTGGTCGAGGCTCTTCACAGAGCAGACGCTTATTGGACCATTTCCCTCCGAAAAAGCATGGCTCTTCACAAGCATCGTTCCCGGCAGGATGCTTAGAAACATGGCATGTGAGTGACGAGCAGGCCTAGACAGTGCCGAATCAAACGGAAGCGGCTCAGGCTATGATACACAGTTATTCAAACACTGATCTACCAGTACTTGCCTCAGTCTGAATTTGTCTCCAGGGAATGCATCGCAGCATGCCCGCTCGATCTTGAAAGCACAATAAATGCGTGGATTCTGGGCGGCAGCACAGGATTCGATTAGGGCAAGAAGGTAAACAATTGCCAAGGGACCTCCGCCATCAAGATCCCTGTGCTGATCGACTCCCAGCACCTTGGTTGGCGGCGTGCGCTGCAGGGTTCAGGGGTGCCCTGGACTTGCGGCTCGGCTCTCTCATGGAATAGCTCCGACCGCCGTCTTGGACATTCATCCTGGGTGTTTGCCAGAATAGAATGCGCATGGGGAGGAGAGGGGGTAAACACACTGCCATCATGCCGCGGAGCTGCACACCGCTCGCCGAATCTGCTCTAGTGATGCTAACCGGGTCCCGAATCTGCCACGATCGTGGAGTGAACAGAGCAGCTAGCTGTCCCTGGAGCTAACTCTGTGCCTGAGAATGCGTACGGATTGCACGACAGACGTGCTTACTACGTCCTTGCGCACGGAAATATCCCCAGCGGCGCGGATTGGGTCCAAGCGAGCACGGTCACACGCTCGCGCTCGTTCCTGCAGGGTGGACCTATGCCGGCTGCCGTCAAGTCCCAAGAACACCGCCATGCCGACGATAGCACAGCTCAGGGACAATGCAACAAGATGACGACAACAGTTGTGCTACCAAGGTTATTTTTTAGCACCTGACCACATTACGTGTTGTCCACCGTGCTGTGCGCTACGCCACCTACGAAAGCAGACACACTTGTGGCTTGAACTCTGCTTCCTCTGTCGCACCCCATGGCCAAACTCTCGGCGCTGCCACGGCGTGAGCGACGCAGCCAACGCGGCCAATCAAGCCATCACAGAGCCGGCGGCCGCGAGCTACCACCGGATACCAGGCCAGAACTGCGATGGCTGCAACTCTGTGCTACGACTGTGGCTTGGGCGAGATGCGTGCCCTCTGATGGGACGTCAGGGCTCTTGTCTGCCCTGACGGACGTGATCGTCAGACTGGCGCTAAGCCCTGGCGACTCCGCTGGGCCACGTGTAACGTCTCACAGTTGCGAATCCGATCATCGTTGGCTCGGCCCGTCAGGCACACGGCGCACACGAGGCGTGGGTCTTTTTTATTCTTGGTTGCGTGGGAGTTATTTTTGGGCATGACGATCACGAAGTAAGATCTCCTCTAGCCTGACAGTAGCACTACGGTAGTGTCTTGACGGAAAGCTTCGTCTGGCGGTGTTGTGCATATACGCCTGGCTACTGCACAAACGTGAACCATGAGGAGCGCTGCGCGAATTGAATGCTGTTGCACACGCAGAGTCCCCAAGGCATCTTGGAGATTCGTCAACCATCATGGGGACGGCAACTTGTTATCTTTTGGATAATCTCCCACATGTGTGCTCACTGGTGTATTCTCTTAACATTGCGGCCTTCACTATGCCCGTGTTGACTCGAGCTTTGCGAGCCATGCCGAAGACTGTGACCACTCACTCTTAACACCGAATCAGTACCTGCTCGCCATCTCGTCGACGTCCACGAGCCCCGCCTTCTCCCGCGCCCGGAACTGCAGCGCGCGGCACAGACAGTACAGCGTCGTGAGCACGGGCATCGCGACGCCCGCGGCCTCCCCGAGCCGCAGCGTCTCGCCCAGGATGACCTCGCACTCGATGGCCCTGCCCTTGCGCACGTCCTGCTGCATGCTGGGCAGGATGTGCTCGGTGATGGGCTCTGTCTCGACGATCTGGCCGAGCAGCTCGTCGGGCAGCACCACGCCGTGGGCCGCGAGCGCGGCGGCCTGGACCTCGCGCATCGCGGGCAGGATGAGGTGGTCGAGTGCGTTGTGGGACCGGGGAGGGGCGGTCTTGTCCTCGCGCGCGCACAGGCGCAGGCGGGCCGAGTCGATGTCGGTCAGGGCGGCGATGGGGTTGTAGACGGCGTTGTAGAGCAGCTTGCGCCAGCGGGTCCAGCGGACATCGGCGTCGTACGTGGCCGTGACCTTGCCCGAGGCCGCGTAGAGCTCGACAAAGTCCCTCGCGGCTCTCTCCTGGCTCTCGCTGGACAGGCTGTCGTTGGGGAAGTAGCCGACCTTGAGGATGTCCGGGTCGTTGTGCAGGATGTGGCCGTGGGGCTCCTCGATGACGCCGATGAGGCTGATGCCCGAGAGCACGACGTTGCGCGGGAAGGCGGCGAGGAGGGGCGTCTCGATGTTGATGCCGTTCTGGATGAGCACGATGACGGTGTGGCCCGGGGTGACGTAGGGTGTGAGGAGGTCTGCGACGGACGGGCCGACGTCTGGGATGTTCTTGGTGCAGCACACGGCGTAGTCGAAGCGTGTGGTTACGGTGGCGGCGGCGGCGGAGGAGGCGATGAGGCCGCCGCGGGGTCTCCAGCCTTGGACCGTGCCGTGCTGGCACGAGTCGATGGCGAAGCCGTGCTCGTTGACGGCGGTGTAGTTTGAGCGCAGCACCATTGCTGTCTCGGCCCGGCCGCCGGCCTCGAGGTTGTATGCCGCGAGGGTGCCGACGCCGCCGCCGCCGACGATGGCTATGCGGGCCTTGGGGTCGGTGCTATGTGCCATATCTAGAGGTCGGCCCGTGCCTCAGCTCGGTGGTATCTCCTCGGTAGGGCGAGGGCTCAATAGAGAAAGAAGGATCTGTGTCGGAGTTGGTCGCAGGTGGTGTGATAAGGGACGCTCGGGTTCGTCGCGATCGCTGGCGGTGCGGCTGGTCCAACCGAAGCCTCCGAAAGCGGCAGGAGTCTCAGCAGTTGCCAGCCTTGGGGCCTTGGGGCCTTGGACCTGTGCGGGGCTGGCTCTAGGGGCTGCGTCTCCAAGTGCAAAGGAAGCGTAAGTGAGGTCTTGGGAGCATGCACGACTTGCTCGTCCGTGAACACAATAGCCACACGCCCTCTTGTTGCATGCACATGGCATCATGGCCGACGGCCAGAGACATCAGCCCAGTAATTGGCCCGTCCGTCGAACATTCGACACGTTCCCTCAGCGGGTTCAGCCCTAGCACAGAACATTCCTTCGGGCTTCCATGCACTCTGCACTTTCGCCCGAGACACGGCGCTGGCATTCAGCCCCGTGGTCCCGTCCTCTTTGTTCTTGTCTTGGGATGGATCAGGCAGTCGGTATTGTGATTCGCTTTACAAGTGGGCAGTGCTGAATAACATCACCACCACAGCCCTGGCGCATCGCATTCGTCGTGTTCCTTCCCTCCCCTCTCCCCGAGTCGGGTGCTACGAACCACAGATGACTCACAGCGCTCCGCGCGAAGACTCCAAATAAGACACTCGTGATGCCTTCGCCACTGCACACACCCAGCCTGTCCCCGAACATCACACCCGAGCACTTATCCACCGCGGACTAGACTGCCGCATTCGACGAGGAACAATGACCCAAGCCCAGCAGGACGCCCTGTTCGACAGGGTCCGCGACGCCCTGCGCCGCACCGAATCCGACGCCCGCCCCGTCGTGCTCATGACATGCGGCCTGGCCGGTAAGCTCTGCTCCTCTCCCCTTTCTCACCACCACCACCACCACCACCGAGCCATCAACCAAGCCACTCCGAGAAACCTGTCGTCCCCTCTCCCCTTCGCTCAGCCCTGAGTAACCCGTGCCACAGGCTCCGGCAAGTCGACCCTTGCCAAGACAGTCACCGCCCGCCTGCCGCACTTCACCCGCCTCTCCATCGACGAGATCATCCACGCCCGGCACGGCATCTACGGCGCCGACTACCCGGCCGACATGGCCCTGTACCAGGCATACATGGACGAGGCGGGGGCTGTCTACGACGCCGAGTTCGACCGGCTCCTCCTGCGGGAGAGGCGCGACATTGTGCTCGACCGGTCCTTCTATGCCAAGGAGGACCGGGACGATTTCCGGGCCCGCGTGGAGCAAGGCGGCGGAGGGAGAGTGGTGCTGGTCTTCTTCCGCCCGACGGACAAAGAGGTCTCGTGGAACAGGATCGTGGATCGGGGGAGGGAGACGAAAGGCGCGAACAATGCGCTGGAGATATCGAGGGAGCTGTTCGAGATGTACTGGGCGGGATTCGAGAATCCGGACGGGGAGGGCGAGATTGTCATTGATGTGGTCTGACTGGTGTCAGGTGTGGTTTACAGCATTGAGAACGCGGGATCGTACGGCCTGACAGAGACGACGTGCACGGAGGAGACCGAATGCAACTATGTGATGGGAAAAGGGTGAGATATGCGAAATAGCCTCCTACGTTCATTGACATATCTGCACGTCTGCCTCGATGATATGCGCGAGCACTCGCCAGAGTGCGGCTCCTGGCCGGAGCTTGTGGCTCCCGTGCACGCCATTCGATCGTGCTACTGCCCTCTACGCTGACTCGTCGATTTTCTTTGACACAAGATGCCTCGTCCGTGCCTATACCTCAATGAAGACCTCCCACTCTCTCCTCAAAGCGTGTACCGGAACTGCGGATTCTACACGCCCACGTCGCACTCATTAGCACCATCGCAAAGCCGAGATAGAGAAGCTCCAACTACCTCGAATACTCCAGGGAAACGTGACCGCAGTACGTACCTTCATATCAGTCAGGTCGTCCTCGTAAGCATGATCAAAGCCCTCGCCCACGCCGGCCCGGTCGCGCCGGCGGTTCTCCCACACGCAGACGAAGCGGTACACGATGCTCAGCAGGGCGGCGACGATGGCCGTGATGACGGTCGCGGTGAACCCGGGCGCGTAGCCGGGGGCGTCTTGGGTCTTGAAGAGGAGGGGGCCGACAAAGTTTCCTGCGCGCGTCGTGGTGGTTGTGTTAGCCAGTCCTGAGATGAACGAAACGGGGAAGGCTCTTTGGCCGTTCGGGTCATCTTCGTGCTTCTCTTGGTAGGACAGAAGGGCTCGAGTTGGCCAGCCCGCGCTTGCAAGGCACGGCACGTTCGGCCACAGCTCAAGACGTCCCCGAATAAAGAATCGTACTACTCACCAAGACAGTACCCGATAAAGATGCCACTACTAGCCACGCTCCGCTTCGTATACCCCGCGGTGTTGGCGACCTGGAGGCCCATGAGCACCGCATACCCGCCGCCAAACGAGGCGAGGAAGTAGCACCCGAACAGCAAGCCCCCCTTGCTGCTCCGGGGCAGCAGCCACAGCAGCAGCGCCGACATGACGGTGCCGACCTGGCAGATGGCAATGATCCACGTCCTGCTGTTGGGGAACTTGTACGCGCAGTACGGCGCGAGCAGCTCGATGGTCCCGATGATGGCGCCCGCCGGCATGGTGAGCAGCAGCGAGTTGAGCGTGCTGAAGCCAAAGTTGGAGATGAAGATGGGGATGAAGCTCGAGACGGGCCCGTTGGCGATCATGATGAGGAACGCGCAGCTGAAGACCAGCCAGAACCGGATGTCGACAGCCACCTCGGCGGCCTGCTGCCACTTGAAGTGCGTGTTGCGGACGCCCGCGTTGTTGACGCGCAGCCGTGCGACGGCTATGTACCGCTGCCGGTCGGTCAGGCCGCGCGCGCGGATCGGGTCCGGGGGCAGGAAGAAGTAGATGACGGCGGACCAGGCGACCGTGATGGACCCGGCTACGAGATACATGTACTTCCAGGGGCTGAGGCCGCCCGAGATGTGGCCGAGGCCGTAGTTTATGAGGGGCGCGATGATGGAGACGTAGCCAGCTGACGACATGGAGGAGATGCGACTCAGCATGGGTGAACCACCGAGTAGACACAACATGGCGATTTGAGGAGAAGCATGACTTACTGGCAGAGTACCACACGCCCATGCGTAGAGCTTGTTCGTTTCTCTTGTACCATCCTGGCAGGCACACCTGTTGGTCAACACGTTCCAAGCCGCCCTCACACACCTTCTGTCTCGGAGAAAGGGGACACATACCTCCCACAACCAACATAAACATCGGCGAGACGCCCGACTCCAAGAAGCCCAAGAAGAACCGCTGCACGTAGAGATCCTTCCAGTCCCGACATGCAGCCGTGCACATCAGGCAGATGCCCCAGACGAGCACGATCCCCGCGCAGACTCTCTCGATCGGGAACCGCTGGGACAGCAGCACCGCGGGCGTCGCACCGACGATGAAGCCGAGGTAGAAGATGGCGGCTGAGAAGGAGTAGCGCTCGCCCGTGTTGAGGTCGAGGTCGGTGCGCAGGCCGAAGAGGGCGGCCTGGGAGAGCATGGCCTTGTCGTAGTACTGCAAGCCGTACGTGAGAGTGAGGAGCACGAGCAGGGTGCGGTCGAGGCGGCGAACAATGGTCTTCTCCTCGGCAGGGGTCCAGGTCTGCTCGCCGGTCCAGCCGGAGAGGATCTTGAGCGCCTCATCCTGGTGCACGGTGTCGACCGTCTCGGTCTTGTGCAGGGTGGAGCCGGGGCCGTGGTCGGTTCTGTCAGTTGATGTCTTCTCGGGGTCCATGGGGATTAGGTCTTCCTGGTGGTCATGCCCGTTGCTCGCGACTTGGGGGGCCTCGTCGACGTGCTCGGTGCTGGGCTTGTCAGGCGCCATGATGGAAAGATGGGCAAGCGCCCCGGTTCCGACGAGGATGTCTGTCGTGTTCCAGCGATATCTAGGGTGTGGCTGATCAAAAGGGTAGTCATACAGGTGGGTGAAGTATCAAGTCCTTGCTGCTGATGCCCCATGGTCGAATTCAGGGCTGCTGGAGGGCACTGCAGGGCAAGACGTGCCATGCGCTTTATACACTCGACGGAACTACTCCAACGGAGCTGAGACACCATCCCGACAACTTGGAGAGAAGCTGAGCAGCGGACGATACAAGCGAGAGGGGTCGAGGCTAGCTCTTCGAGCGCGTTGCCGTATTTGGCAGCAGTGCTGGAGCGATCGCGTCGATGGCGGGCCACATCGCGGCCCCTCCCCAGATCTGGGGAAGAGTTCACCGGGTGTAGACCAAGGCCCAAGGCGTCCTCCACAAAGCTTGAGCGAGGTCTCCGGTGAGCCACACGATGTCAGCCAAGAAAGACGGCAGATGCGGGGGATGACTGACGGTGGTCCAGCCGGGGCTCGGTGGCACGACGCCTCGGGAGCCACTTCCGCCACTGCTGATGGTTGTCACTGTCATCATGATGCTTGAGGCAGCGCCGAGTTGGAGTAAGATGGACGCCCCGCACTCCCGTCTTGCGCCCAGCGGCTGCCAGACTCGGGGCGACGATGTGATGGGAGCCCCAGCCTTCCCCGGATTCTCACTCCCGGCGCGGCACTTGCCAACCCCAAGAGGCGTTCCTTGACGGCTTCGCAAGTGAAGGACCACACCGTGAGCGGCAAGTCAAGTGCCGAGCAAGTTGCTGCTTCAGACAGTTCCACCCTAGCCCGTGGTCAGCAGCGCTTATCTGATGAGGGCACAGCTCGGCGCGCCCGGTTCCATGCATTCATGATCCTGTCCTCGAAGCTTCTAGAGTTTTTATTATGCGCGATGTATGACGGTCAAATTGCCTTCATTTGGTTGTAGCACCGTCTTATGGACAGGTTTTACAGGTTGTGCAATGGTGCTTGGGAGCAGATTGTCACAAGGTGGCCCTCAGAGGCACAGAGGATGACCTTCATGTCATCTCCGATTGCGGAAGCAAGTGCGTCGCGAAATGTGTTGAGTGGCCCTGCATGCTGTCACGCAAAGAGCTGCAGTCACGTGTTGCGGAGCTCGGTTCCCGCATAGAGACTGGTGGTCCAAAGTCAATGATTACGCGGTTCAGCCGAGTGGCAAGGTTGACAAGCGGCCAAAGGCGGAGTCGGGCCCGTGCTGGCTGTACGTGTGCGGCGGGGCTGAAATTATTTCTTCGAGTGGCCTACTTATGGTTGGATTGTGTTGAGCAAAGGGATGACGCGAAGCCATTCGAGCGCTCCCGTGTTGCGCTGTGGTCAATCGCCCTGTAGATAGCCTCGACAGGTTAGAGGAGAGAGTGGGTGACTGTCCTGGACTTACCTGATTCATGGACTAGTACGGACACGGACAGGACAGGCCAGGACAGGACAGGACAGACACTCTACGGACACGCGGACAGAGGACTCCGTGCGCGCCGACGCCTCTTCTGGAAAGAGAACCATCGACGGCACGATCGGACAGGTTTGTTTGTTTCAGAGGTGGATGATCGTAGACAGTGTACGCGGAGGGGTGGGAAGAGGGGAAAAGACTAGGGCGTGTGGTGCCATTGCTGGCACCAACACATACACCGAGAGGCTTGCTCTCCTCTGACAGAATGGCCTGCGTGCCATCTCTCCTGCTTGTGAGGTTCTGCTGACTGACACTTCCTCCTCTCCGAGCTCGCCAAGTTTTGTTGGTCAAGTTGTGCTGCTGCGCTTGACTTTTGTTCTTTCGTGTAATTCGTAAACCACGACCAGGGGAAAGATGCGCGCATTGTGAAAAGAACAAGACACGCAAGCTGGTCGCGCCGACCAGATTGGCCGAGCTGACATGGTCAGACCCGTCCCCCGCCGGCGTGGTGCAGACGGAGAAATAGGCGCTGACAGGTAGCTAGACCAAGAGATTGGTGCTGCTGAACATGGGACGTAACCTTGACGAGCAATGTCTCGAGAGACACTGCTTAGTGGTTCTGGGGCTTGGCGTGGCTGACGCGGATGTTGCGGCCAAGCAGGCTGTGATGGGGTGGTGAGGTTAGTTGACGCGCTTCGTTGGGATTGCGACGAAGGGACGAAGGGTGAGCTTGTGAACTTACTCCTGCTCGTTGAGGCCGTTGATAGCGTTCTCGGCGGCGGTCTCATCCTCGAACTCGACGAAGCCGAAGCCACGGCTGCGGCCAGTCTCGCGGTCCTTGAGGACGTGCTGTGTGCGGGGTGGTCTGTGTGAGCGAGATGTCTCGATGGCGCGCGCGCGCGCGGCCAAGAGCAGACTCGGCGATAGGACAAACTTACAGCCTTGACGACGTTGCCGTAGGCGGAGAAGGCCTCCTGGAGGGCACCGTCATCGACGGACCAGGAGAGGTTACTGTAGCATGGGGAAAGACGCAGGGCGCGAGTCAGTCAGACGCCCAGGGAGGACAACGAGGCCACGGGCAGGCTTGGGAAAGCATCGCGACGTACCCAACGAAGAGTCTGGCAGGCATATTGGCGGTTTGGGGGTTGTGGAAGGCGGTTGTTTGGAAGGGGATCGTGAGGAATGGGTTGTGGAGGAGAGAAGGTGGGAGGAGAGAGAAGGGGCAGCAGTGAAGAGACTTGGGGAGGGTCCTGGGTCTGGTCCTGGTGGGGGAGGGCGGGCGCAGGCACAGACAGGCAGGGTGGATTCCTCAGATGCAGCAGCAGGCAGCGCGGCGCACTGCACCGCACACTGCAGCCAGGGCACGAGGAGGGTGGCGGCCTGAGGCAGGCAGGGCAGGACAGGGCAGGCACGCGGGGTCCTGGTTGGCCCGCGGCGCTCCAGCCGCCGCCTCGCCCTCCCTCGTTGTTTTTTTTCTGTGCGGACCCCGCTTCTGTGTCTCGCCGTGCCTTCCCAATCTCCTTTGCCCGGGACACATGCAAGGTGACGGCAAAAGCACGCAACAAGGAGCCCGGCGAAACTATTATGCGTGCGTGATCCTGCGGGTGTTGCTGATCGCGGGCGCAGAGGGTGGTGCCTGTGGTCTGGACCGGGACCTTGGCGGGCTCGGCAGGCTCGCTGTGCCCATGCCCGTGCCTCTCTGTGCGTCTGTGCCTCTGTGTCTCTGTGCCTCACCGGCGCGGCCCACATGAGAACCCTTCGGGCACTTGCTCGTCCCAAAATCTGCTCAAGGCACTGCTGCATCCGCAGGGATTTCCAGATGCCCTCTTGCTCAATTGCCCCCTCCGATTTGCCCGCGCGTGGGATGGCGGGGTCCTGCAACAGCCCACTTGCCCACTTCGGCTTGCGCGAAGCGGGGCAGGGGACCTGCCTTATCGCGCTTATCCGGCCGCCCCCGGTTGTGGCGCACAGGCCCCGGCCCGGATCGTGCACCGCCATGCTTCCTCCAAGGTTGTCGTCTCAATCCCTCTTTGTGCCACTGTGGCGTTCATCTCGCAAGGGTGACTGAGTCTCGGACTACGGCTCGTCACGGTACTCAAGCTGATCTGTGCGAGCGGTGGCAGTGTCCCGGCGGGCTTCCAGTCTAGGTGATTCCAGACGTGGAGCAGCCAATATCATGTTGGCACTGGTCACGATTGTGAGCATCATTGTTGGGCTTTGATGTCAAAGACACTGCCTCTCTCTACCCACCCCACACATTCCACTTTACAAGAAAATATCAGCAAGGCCTTCGACGTAATGAATAGACGAGGTTTCCTCCCCCGCACAACTCTTCATTCTCTACCCTGATCTGGAGACCTCCAGACGCGGCAGGCTCGTGCGACAGGCGGTCGTGAGGATGATGTTGGGTATACAGTCATCGAGGACATGCCCTGCGTCACCAATGAGTTCTTGAGAAATCGCCTAAAAGTACCGGAACTACTTGTTTCCATGCACCTTCTCAGTGCAACACAGTCATGTCAGTCATCGCATTTTCTGGTATTGTGATGTTTCTCATCACCATCTGCGTGCGAGCAACTAAACACCACCGCGGAGCCGATGAATTGACAGGATGGAGCACAGAATCTCCAAAATCTCGATTGGCCAGAGAGCTCGACCAACAGACCATAGATCTCCGTGACCTCATCCTGGATGAGTGGTCCCTCTTCGAGCTCGTATTCTTCGAGATATTCAGACCAGACGACTGATAATGGATCAACACGGCAGGCCGCGGCAGAACCAGACTCCGGTGAGTCAGCCTCGGCCAAACCCCCTTTGCTCACGAATCCAGGGCGTAACAGCTGCAGAATATCGGAGAGGTGTTTGTCCCTTGATAATTCCTTTGGACACGGCTCAATAAGATCTCGTCCGATGTCCACTTCCAGCTTGATAAGTGTGCAAGGGTGCTCGTACTCGTTGGATACGCCCGGGAATCTCATTGCTAGTTCCACAAGCAGGCTCCTCTTGCCAGTCGAACTGCTCCTCGGCCGGTCCTGGCACAGCGTTGCACGCTTCGTCAAGCTCTTGGAGTGCGGCGGCAACATGCTGCAGCTGAGCCAGCACCTGCTCAACAACCCTAGCTTTCGCGTCAGCGCTGAACAGCACACACCTTGCCACCTGGATTTGGGCTTCTGGTGCCGCCTCCTCGTTGTCCATTGTAGATATCTTGGGAGCGATAGGTTGAGAGCGGAAAGAACGCGTGCTGTGATCGGGAAATGGGAAATGGGATAGCGCTGATGTTTGTGGAGGACTGATGTAGACCAAGAGCAGAAACAGAAAAGAGTAGAAGACGCTGCCTTTGCCTATACATACAATCATTATATGGATCCGGTCTCCAATCAATTCCACGCTTCTTCGTGCGCCGCCGCCAAGCCATCTTTGCGTCAGGTCAAAGGAGTACTTTTCCTTTGATCAACGGTGGTTGGTCACGAGATAATTGGCGCACGTCGCATGGTTGCCGTCGAAGACCAACACCCACGCCAGGTGGACAATCGAATCCACATACTAGTTCCAAGCAACTGTTCACACCGGCGGCATCGCTGCATACATGCCGAGACTCATGTCCCAAAGTAGTTTAAACCCTGCCACGTTCCTTTGTCCAGGACTGAGGTAAACATGGGGAGTGCAGCACGAAACGCTGCTCCTTGCCTTGATCTCGCGACCTCTCATAGCTTCGGATTTAATGGCATTGTTACCGTCGCCAGACACAGACGGTGACAGACAGGCACTAAGACTGCATTCCGCCCCACATGATCCGACGCGTGAGAATTCAAATGATTGCCATGCCTCTTTGTCAGACATCGCCAGCCGTCTAGCCAAGTGGCTTGTCAACGCAGAGCTATCACAAATCTAGTCCACGTGCTGGCTCCAGATTGGAGGTACTGGTTGCCGTGCGCCCATATGAGAAATGACAGTATGTCCGATCACGGGCACTATTCGCATCGAAGCTACCACCGCCTGCTGTTCTCTTGCTTTCTTGTGAGGCTCATGCAGATTGCTGACGTGGTGACCTCGGGGCTAGACTGACACCGACATCTAATCCATGAAAGGCGGTCGATCTCTTCGACTTGGGCCCCTGCTGTAGGACTTAGCAAGTCGTAATGCAGAGAATCCAGGATCCGCGGAAGCTATGACAGATCCCCATGCGTGATATAGGACTGGCTACCAGCCTTCACCACACTCGAGCGCCGGCCTGGTAATCATTCTCATCAACACAGCTTAAAACCCGAGGATCTGACCCAGCCCAGGCATGATCTCAACGAAAGCTGAATGCGAATCGAGACACAAAGCGCGCCCGCCTCGAGCTTGCGTGGCAAACGTACACTGCTTGAATCACTCACGCTGACCGAACCAAAACACGAACTAAAATGTACTCGGTAACGCCGGCGATCGTTCGTTCGTCAATCAGTAAGCCGCAAAGATGCCTCCTGCACCATCCAGGCGCAAAAATAGATCAGGGATCCAATACATCAGCGAGCCAAAACAGGTCAAATGACTCCAGGTATAACAGCTCATACACCGAAGCCACTCTCTGTTCCTGGTCTCGTTTGCTCGTGCATCCTGGGATGCGTTCAGCTGAATCAAAACCTGTGATCGGCAGCACGCCCGCGAGTTGTCTGGGATCAGGCGAGAGCAAAGATGAAGCTATTGACGCGGGAAAACCCGCGAAGGGCGCAGGCTGGCGTCAGCATCCCGCCCAAGCGCACAACGAATGAGATCCTATGCTGTTTGAAACCCCCACTTGATGGCTTCAGCGAGCCGTGTTGTAAAAATAACAGACCACACAAGCGCAGCCTTGCGATGCCGACTACCGATTTCGACTGCACGCTGTGTTGAGCGCCAGCCTCGCGAGCAATTTGATCTGCATGCTTTGGAAGGTTGGCGGATAATTTGCTCTAGCATGACTGGGAGTCGAGCCGGAGTTTCGTCTATATAATGAGGGCGTCGCAGCTCCCCAACATGATCTCGCTACCTGTATCACTCACGCTCATCAAGCCAAGTCACGATCTCTGATCCCCAATCATCAACATCACCAGCTGTTCTTTGTGCACTCATCAGCAGACCGCAAACATGCACTTCTCTGCCGCCGCCGTGTCCTCCGCGCTGCTGGCTCTCCTTGCCGGGAACGCCCTTGCCGCCGACGTCTTGCACCGCAACATCTGCGTGTGCGACGGCGCAGGCCAAGCCAACTACAACATCGCCATCTCCTACTACAACGGGCGGGTTGGCAAGTGGTTCAACGCGCACCGCCGCTGCCAGGGCCCCATCAGCAACCCCCCCAGGTGCTCGCTTGACGCGCTCTACCTGCCCGGGGTGCGCGTCTGCGGCACCGGGGACAGTAGCGGCTTCTGCTACGACTTCGAGGTCACCAGTCGCGACAAGTACAGGTTCAATGGGAAAGAGGCCAGCGTGCCCAGGAACCCGCAGCCCGACTACGACTGCAACGGTCTGTGCAATTCCCTCTGGCCTGGCACCAAGCGCGCCATCGGGAGCACCTCGGAGGCGTACTACAACATTGAGCCCGGTCTATAAGCTGGGATGGTTCCCTTTCCAGGACGGCGGTTCGCAGTCTCCCACCTCTCTGTCTTCCAGTTCACTTTCCACCTCTTGGGCATGACGAAAGTCGGCACAATCCTAACCACTCAAGCTGCCGCCACGACACAACAAGCCTTCTGGAACTGCACTGGTTGCGCGGTCCTTAGGTTGAACGGTGGCTGCTGTGGTAACTACATTGTGGATGGCTCAGGGACTCCCTTCTTGACTTACTCTGAATTTCTTGTCGCTCCTTAGACTGCTCTATACTTCAATTTGTGGACTTGTCATCAACCCCACTTTCCGCGTGTCTGCTGTGACATACGACCTACGATCATAGGTGTGGTGTTACGGTATTTGGCCGTCATACACAACGAGAATTGGATTCCCAAAACTACGCGTAGCAACACCTCCTCGACCTGCACCAGTGGAGGTAAGAGTCCATCATATGTGAATGACATATCCGGACGCTGAGACAATCATTTATTTCTGCTATGATGAACGCTTATGTACACTGACCCAGATGAAATGAGGCATGATTACTCAACGGGTCATCAGTAGAGCCCGGGCAGTGCCTGAATCAAGTAGACATTCCTTCGCATCCTTGTCCTTCGAGGTGTTTAGACTAACCAGCACCGAGTAGTGGTGACACAATATATACCTGACTCTCTTGCAAGCTGTATAAAAGTGGAGAAACTTGAGCGTCGAGAGCTGATCGTCCATGGGACTGCAACACAGCGACATTAAGCAAGCAGATGGGCATTTTGCGGCACGAATGTTGGTTCGTTATTATTAGGCTCATTATCTCATCATACCTACGGCACGTGCTGACCTATACAGTGACAACTACTGCAAACATTTGCGACGCCCTGCAGATCCTCAACAGTGAATACGGAGTGCTATGAAAAAAGAACTGAGTTAAGGTCTCACTGGTGGTGCATTTTCACTGTGAGCCCATTGCTTCCGCTATGTGGTGCATGTGAAGACAACGAGTTGCCATTCCCGGAACAAGGTGCAGCCCAGCAGATACAACTCTGACTGACGAGGCTAGAATATACAGACCTCAGCCAAGTGTTACAAATAAGTTTACAAAACAGAGAAAAGACCCATGAATGCTTCTCCATTTAGATATCCGGGAGAAAAGACTGTCGCGTTCTGAAAATCCTCCCCTGCTCTTCACCTGGCTGGATCTAGATGTCTCCTCTCTTGTGGGCAGAGGCATACAGCACCGTGTACACGACAAAGCACACCCAGGCAACGTTGCAGATGAAGAACACCCAGAAACAGGTCTTGAAGGTCCTGGCTGCGATGAGCTCGGTGCGCGCGCGCAGGTTGCGCTGGTGCTCCTCCTGGAGGTTGCCACAGATGAGCTTGATCTCCTTGAGCACGTTGTCGACCTGGGCAAACGTTTCCATGCCGGTGGTCAGGAAGCGCGAGTACGCCTCGTCGCTCGTGAAGACACGCCTGTTCTCTGGCTCGTCCCAGGTTGACATCTGGTGGGCGATGCGGAGCGCACGCAGCGGCTGGACAATCGCATCCTGCTCGAGCTGGTCGAGGCGGGCGAAGAGGCGCCTGAGCTTCGTCGTTGTCGGGGCCGTCGATGGTCGAGCGCCAGGTGAGCGCGAGGGTGCGGCGAGTCACCGCGGTGATCTTGGCGATCATGAGGACGTTGCGTGCGAAGCCAAGGGCGACTCTGCGCTTGTTGGCCAGCTCATTGCCGTGGTACAGGAGGCTGGGCGGCGCAGACTCAAGGAGCTCAGCAAGCTCGAGGTAGCTCTCACGCGAAACCTCTGGGAGGAGCGAAGGGTCCGATAGGGGGAGCTCAGCGTGACGAGGGAGGAGGGGGGCGTGCATGTCCATGTTGTCTGTATCGTAGATGCTGGATGACTTGGTCTCGTCCTGTGCGTTGCAGCTTTTGTTGACAAGATGGACTGTGAATGAAAACGAGAAGGACGTGTGAGTGTGCAGAAGAAAGTTTGGCCAATTCAAAGGAATAGAGGTGGGATTCTAATATGAAATACTTTCTCATGTGAAGTACTCTTTGATCTATACATGCCTGATGCAGACAGTCTAAGCCTTGTGTACTTGGTGCTCATCCTTGTCGTTCTGGGATTCATCTCCCGCGAGCGAGTCCCTACGTATGCTGCCTAAGAAAACGTAGTGGACCGAGGGTTGATCAGTCACTCGAAAGCTGTGCTGATATCTATACGGCACAAATATGATTCTTGCCGCCCACGTCAATGGCCATGAATCGCCAGTCCCCGTTGGAAAGTCATCTTCGACAAAGGGTTGGAGTGGTAATGTTGGCCTTGTTTCTGTCCACAGAGTCGCCAGCAGGAACAAAGAGTCTGTGAGCTCTTCGCAAGAGGCATGCCTTCAAGTGCAGATCTATATAGTACTGTCGACGGCATACCAAGACTTGCTGAAATGCTGCAAACAATGGGGGGCACCACTGTCTTCCAAAAGGGGTTGGACTTGCACGGCGCAAGGAACTGGAGGCTTCTCTTTGTTATAGCTTTAGGCTCAACACAGCAATTGAAGCCTCCTCTGTCCACCGGTCTAAACGCAAACAACACGTTTCCGCCGAGACAAGCAATGATAATCTATACAGACATCTTGTATTGAAATCAATGCGAAGAAAGAGCATATGCACACTTTAATGTCAAAATCGAAATTACCAACAAGCCTCATTTCTCTTCCGCCGTGTCGGGACACCGACATCTCACAAACCAAACGCCGCAGCTTGTATAAATCAAACCACCGGACTATCAGAACTGCGACATTCGCGAAAAGGGAAGGCCATGGGTCTAGTGCCGGATTTGGCTGCCTGAGTAGGACATCATCCGTGCTGCAGCGCTGGCAGTGTAATCCTGTCGAAGGCTTGCAATGACCCCTGGTTCCTAAGCCTGGTACATGGCCCTCGGTCCCGCCTTTGCCTTAGCTTTTGCGGCAGCCCTTCTCTTGATGAAGAGCACGGCAATCATGACTTGCACGACACAAGTGAGCGTCACGATGATCCACTGCACGATCTGCAGTTGCTGGTTGTCCGAGACGAAGAATACCTCACTATCATCAAGCCCGTCGCTGCTGCTGCCGATGATGAGGACAGCCTCCTTGGAACTGTTTTTTGAAGTAGTAGACCCCTGGGTTTGGACGAGCAGTGCCCTGCAAGCCTGCCAGGAGCCGTATGCAATCATCCAGCCTAGGGTCTGGCTGTATCCATTCAGGATCGCAGTAGTGATGAGGAAGATTTTGGCGGTGTTGCTCTTGAATGATGTTGCCGTCATGACCAGTAGAATGAGACTGGTTGAGCCGAAAATGCTCAAAAACAGAATCGATGGGATGGCTGGGAAGACCCTGCTCTGCATGCTAGCTATGACTGGTGCCAGAACAAGGAGCTGGTCCTTGGCATTGTTCTTGACAGCTTGGGGAATATTCGACGCGGTGGGAGAGGGTGCCGATGGAAAGGCGCTCAATGTCGCCTGCTGAGAACCGAGTCCCAGTCTGTTGAGGTACTGCATGGCGAAGGAGTCTTTCATGTCGTCGTGGTAATCTGTCCGTGCGATGCAAGCGCTCGCGTTGACCTGACTTCCAGATGCTTGAACACAGGAGCCTTGAGATACCATGATGGCGAACTGTCAACGAGTGAAACAACTAAAAGCGCTGTACCAGGTTACTTACCAAGGTAGCCAAGCCGGAAGGAAATGCTAACATCCGTGCGGATCGACCGCACTTGTACGATGTAAAAGTCTTTGCCAGCCCAGGATCCGACAATGACCCAGGCTACGATGGAGAGGTCAGTCATTACGTCAAGTACGAAAGGTGCTCGCATTCTGCTTACCGCACAAGCCTATACCTGCCACTAGCACAGCGAAGTTTACCAAGCACAAAGCCCAGTAAGACTTTTTCTTGAGAGTCTGACGGCGGATGCCTTATCCCGTGAACCAAACCAATGGTTAATTTCAGGAGTATATTTTCAGTCTTCAGAGCTAACATACCTTGCGGCACAAACCTTTGAGGCCAGTTGGCTCGTGGTCGGTTCTTCGGTTTAGATGGATGGTAACCCTTTGCCGGGCGCCTTGGAGCGCCTGGGGGAGGGCCGTGGTGCCCGTACTGATAATGAGCTTGATGAGCCATGCTGGAAAGTGGTTTGGAGGTGATGCACAGGACTGAGGACTAATGCTATGAAAAGAGAGGAGAAGGCTTATTGAGAGAGATGGTGTTTGGCGCTTCACGCTGGCAAACATGCACGAATGCTCTCGGGGTCGAGTTTAATAACCTTTTCCAGCTCACGAAGATCGCAAAGGCTACAGTATACGTATGACTATGTAGAACGCATTTGTTCAATCCTTTGGATATCGAACACTGGTTTGTCACATGCTCCAGAACTCAATCAGGCTTCCGCCGCAGCCCAGTATACATGATGACCTGTGTAACCGTCCTTTGGGGGCTATTCTTGTCGCACGCAGGCTGAGCCGTGGCATTCTTGGCTGCGAAAAATGGAGCAAAACACTGCCAGCGCGCAGAGACGGCCCGCAGTCTTTAGCACAGCTGGTGGCGTACTCTGTGGAGGCTATGCTGCGTGATGCGTCGGGTACTAAGGCCGCACTCTGGAGCGGGTCTTGCCGGAGGTGTTCTCGAGTGCATTGAGCTGACGACTAAACATCCAGTCAATGGATCAAAACTTCGGCAAGGGTGGGACTAGGGACCGCTGAATGCTGGCCGTAATATGCATACCAGCTCAAGTGATTCTGTGCGACCACGTCGTGGCCAAGAAAATGCAGCCCCTTTGCGCAAAAAAAACAAAGTAGGAGGTGACCCATGTTACTTGCTCCTGCAAGACGGCCTAATGGAGATGCGTGTCAGCCAAAGCGCCACCTCTTTTCAACCCTCTGGAAATCGGAGTTGGGTGGTCTCAATAACGAGATGATTGGAGGGATCGTGCTGTCGAGCTCAGCTTCAGCCTTGCCAAAAGCCAGGTGTCAGCATAACTGCACACCTCCACCACCTTCTGTGCGAACACGAGGGCGTGTTAGGGGCTTCTTCGCGGGTACTGTACCAGGGCCGTCCTATTCAAGGTCTGCGTATAAGCGCCGAGCCTATACCAAGCGCGATCAGCCATCTGATCAACTCGAGATACCGAGAGCACTCAATTGGTGTTGTCGTACAAGAGGCTATGCAGAGCCTTACAGCAACGTGGGACAAGAAAGCGGTATGATGCGGGAACAATTGTTCCATACACCGGAGTCGTGGGAATTATGAACTGGGTGTGTCGTCGAAGCGAAACGTGTTTGGTTTAGATTAGAGCTTGATTCATCAAACGAAAAATCAGGGCCGTGTCTGCATGATACAGATCCTCCCTTAGAGAAAGAACAGAGTAGAGAAACAGAAAAGCTACAATGAACCATCATGTTCTGCCAACATCCTCGTCGTCGCGACAGTATCCCGGTGGTTGGGGCCCAGCCTGTCTAGTTGTCCCTTATGTGCTGCTATCAGTATAGCTCGGGCGTCTTTCCTCTCGCCTCGCAGGGCCATGTTGGCGGCGAGACTGCAAAGAGCCCTGAGCACCTCTGGACTCTCTACACCTGATGTACGCACATGAGCCTGGAGGATCAGTATCAGCTCTTTGTGTGCTGCATCTACGTCCCCCTCGCATTCGAGGACCATGGCAAGATTTTGCCGTGTTACGAGCGTATCCGCATGGTCATGGCCTAATGTGGACCGCTGCCCGTTGAGAACAGCGATCAAAGCCTCTCTTGCTGCTTGAAAACGGCCTTGGCGGCAGTGAACGCCTGCCAAGCTCCCGCGAATATTAAGGAGAAAAGGGGTACTCGGGCTACCCTGTGCCTTGACCATGTTAGCAGCCGAGGTCAGCAGCCTCTCAGCCTCAACGTAATTGCCTTGATCTTCACAAGCCATTGCGAGGTTGTATGTGTGGCGGGCAGTCTCCATGGGATCTGTGGCGTTCTTTTTGTCTGACAATTGTAAGATCTTGCGGAGTATGCCCTCAACTTCGCCCGAGGCGGAGAGCTCCCCTCGTTGTAGAAGGTTTGTGGCCATTTGGCTTGCCTCTCGGACGGTTTTGTCTTGGACCGGGTGGCCCGTGTCTTTCCGCAATGTTTCAAGGAATTCTTGAGCCTGGTTGACCCCATCACGTGCAACGGACGTCGCCGCCGAAGCAAGGCTTCTGTTGCTGGCGGCGCTCCGGAGCTGAGATGGGTCCTTTCTCGGCAGGCCCTGTTGTGACCCTGGAACGAGCTGTGAACATCGCTTGAGGGAGCCTTCGATCTTTGAAAGCATAGGCCCGTCCCGAGGTGAACTGGACTGTGCTAGCTTCAAGGCAGCTTGAGTATGAACCCGTGCGGAGATCAGGTCTCCCACCTTGGCAAAGTACTCCCCAAGCTTGTAGTGCAGGACAGTGACATTCATGACGGCTTCTACGGATACAGACTTCACTTCGAAGCAGGCCATAACGAGCGGGAGGAGCAGCTCGCACCTATCCACGTCATTTTCGTCGAACCTGTCCGAGACTGTGGCTAGTGCCACCTCTTCGGCCAGTTCCAGGTCGCTGTCTTGGTCGAGCCAATGGCGAGCGCAACTGCGGACGAAAGCTGACATGGAGAAGACTCTGCGGTCTGCCGATGGCTCGATAAGTCCGTGATCTACGAGTATGGGGATGTCTCGTCTGAACTCGTCCCTTGTGAAGAACACGGCCGAGACGCTCTGCACGTTAATGACTCCGAGAAGCTTCAGGAGGCGTTGTGACGACATTCCCGTCTCTGAGAGCAATGCGATGACCTGCTGCCATAAGTTCGTGAAGCGGTTTGTCTTCGTGTCGCCTCCTGGCACAGGCGTTGTTACCAGCCGTGCCAGATCACGAGGCTGGGGCGATTTTCGAGAGACATAGACTTTTGCAAGTGCAATGGCACCTGCAGAGCCCTTGAATGCCTCGATGACCTCACTGATGTACTTGTTCTGGATATGGCGGTCTGCACTCTTAGCTCCGAGTAGAATTTGAGCTGCATCTTTGTTATCCAGGGATGACAGCCGGTGAATGTATTCCTCCCGGTTCTTAGTCGCCTTCATGGCGTATTTTTTGTCTCTGGTAGTGACGAGTATGCGGGAAAGGCTGGTCTTCGGAAGCTCGAGTAGGGACACGGAGGTGCCATCCTCAAGTGTGATCATCAATTTGCTGGGATTGTCAAGTCCGTCGAGGACAAGAAGCCAAACGTTTCCAGCCTCTTCCTTGAGAGCGTCAAACGCAGCTTTGACACCCGGCAGGATTGGATCGCCCTTGGGCAGCTTCAGATGCAGGGTTTTGGCAATTCTTCTGCATGAAAATGCGAAATGCTCGGCACTGTTGGCTCCAACCCAGTGTACAGCGCTCCCAGGGTTCTCCTGGTGGAATTTATGAGCATACTCGACTGCGACGTGAGTTTTGCTGCAATCGGGGACCGCATCAGCAACACAGCTCCATAGTCTTTTGGAATCGTATTGAGGCTGGAATTAACGTACCCACTGCCACATTCGCCCAGCAAAACGACTGTTCGAGTCTTCTCAAAGTTGTCGTTGATACTGTCCAGGATATCACCGCGTTGTGCAAAATCTGGCTCTTTCGCAATGGGTGCACCCAAGGATGGGATGCTGTATCTCAAAGCAGCCACCCTGCCTCGTGAATTCGCTGCGAGGAACGTGTCAGAGGCATGATTTATGCAAGATGACCGCTCAAACTCACACTTCTCATCCGAGGGGGTGGAAGGCCTCCGCGAGGGACGCGAAGTCAAGTCGCGTGCCTTGTAGATTTTGACGATCTGGCGTCTGACTGACTTGTAGTGACCATCTTGAGCGCTCTTGAAGCAGTTCATCTCAAAGTGGTTCACCATGAGCCCGGCATACTGGTAGTTGCCCAATGTACTAGCCTGCTGGCCGACCATGAATTGCTAATGTCCAAGTCAGCACTCTGTGAAACCTGTAGCTCACAATGCAGCTTTAAGATTATATACACACCTTTGGGAGACCTGTCGCGCCTATCACTCGACCGACGGGGGACGGCTTCTGCTCGAAGAAGCAGAACACCATTGGCCTACGCTCCTCGAGCTCCAAGTGTCGAGTGAATGTAGTGACCGTGTCAATGAGTGTATCATTGTCTCGAGAGATGGACTGAAACACGTTGTCTTGCATTTCGACGTCTGCGGCTACAATCATGGCGTATACTTGGCCTTGGGGATGGAATCCGGCTTGACTCTCAAGCCCCTGAAACGGTGTCGCAAGAAAGATTGTGCCAATAATCGCCGCAGCAAGCCCCGGGTAGTCTGCTTTGGTCTTCATTGCTTCGTTGTACACCTGCGCAATTATTTAGTACATTCTCAATCCGTTGAGAAAGACATTTAAGCATGCATCGCTTACCCTTTGTATGATGAGCCCACCAAAGCAATGCCCTATGAGGAGTAGAGGGCGATCTGCGCAATCCTCGCGCTCTTCCACCAGAGCTTGAAGCAACCCCCCAGCCGCACTGCCAATTGACTGCCGAAGAGCGCTCTCGCCCAGCCAGTTCGAACGGTAGTTGAAGACCATGATTCTGGCTGTTGGCACTGCATGTGGGAGCATGGTCTCGTCCGTGAGCCAGTTCGCGCCATCTCCTTTGTAGTTCCAAGTCCGCGAAGGTACAGCTCCGATTCCGTGGACAGCAACAATGCTGAGGGGCCATGTCGGCCAGACGTTAGAATCGACATTGTGAGATAGTGTGCAGAGCTGGAGTTCAACGTACTCGATATCTGGCTCTGCATCCATGGGACTTCTGACTATGTGCAGGCCAAGCTCTTCCGGGTCCATCTCGTAGCCATCGTTTCTCTTGGCCTTCGCACGAATATCGGCCAGAATTTCAGCATTTGGGGCTAGATCTTTTGGTATTGTGGACGAAGCCATTTCGATCGAGGTGAATGCGGAGTCCAAGACCTCGGAAGATGCCTGCGATCGTTACGGAGGGAAGGACAAGAGCCGTTTGATACACGAAAGCGCAAAGTAAAGCTGCAGGTTGTGTGTTGGTCAATTAGTGTCTCATGAAGGAAGTGTGTGGTGACTATAGTCCTTTCTGATAGAGAGCCGGGTCTAAGTTTTGCTACGTGAACGACCCGAGCGAAAAGTACTTGAGACGGAGGATGATGCACACCCGAAAAACTTATTGCTAGCCCTGAGGGGCCCTTGGTTAGACCCTTCCCGGCGAGTGTGCACCTTTCTGCGCCCGTAAGCACAAGGGCTGAAGCGAGCCTCAATACTCGTGTGGCGGTGGTACACGACCTGCATTTGCTCCGGATCCCAGAGTATGTGCGGAAGGATCGTACCAAATGCCTCGGAAGCGGGAATCAAGACTTCGTGCTGGACATTTCTGCTCTGCGTGGAGCCTCGCTGGGCTACTGTACCCAGCAAACAACCTGTTCGCGACTCCATAATCGCGTGGCCCCCGCGCGAGGTGTGTAGATAGGAGCGTCGGCTGCAGCCCCCAATTTGGCGTCATACTCGGCCCGAGCCAAGAAAGAGAGACATGGTGGTCAGATGCAGCCTGCGATTGAGACCGGGTGCATGCTTGGAGTAGGGTACGTCTCCCGATTGCGCAGCATCAACAAGGGAACGACGAGAAAAAGAATAGCTTTGTCATTACACAAGGCCTGTCCTCTTCACACCCGTCAAGCTGGCCACCCTCCTTTCTGAGCCGGTAATGGATCTAGAATAGCCAGCCGCACACTTCGCTGTGGAAACTGAGGCTGAGGCCTGCATATTGTCTGTTACGGTGCATCATCAATGGGGGCCACGGCGGCTCGTGTTCGTGGTGGACGAGCCAGCGGCGCTTCGCCAGCCTGATGGGCTTGGCAGCGTCCATGCAGAGCAGCTGCTGAGGCATGTGATCGTGCTATCCCGCGCTCGGCTCTTGTATGACCGAATGATCCGGGATGCCACGCCAGCGATTTTCCAGCAACTTGCTTCATCTAGGCGCGATGTCTAATCTACCACGCTTGCTACTAAGAAACACAAACGGCAACGTCACATTTTCCTACGTGGCGCGGATTGGAGTAACGAATGCTAGGTGTGCTGGATCTTTGTCCTTTGACATGGGGTTTCCCTTCTCGCTCGATCGAAAAGCTCTGAGGCTGGTATACGTGTCACTTAGCTACAACGATTGTTTGTTCCACGGATTCTTTGCAAACTATGGGCATTAGATTTAGGATTGGAATGTTAGAATGCGCCTACAACAATATCGCGTCCTCAGTAATGCATTCGATACTTCGGTGAAGAATACCACGCACCGGGTTTTGGTCAATCATCGTGCGGCTCGTCTCTGTAGTACTCTCTGCTTCTTTGCTTCCTCCATGGCAATCTTCTGCTGCTCTTTCTCATACTCTCTCCGCATATAGTCATGATGTTCCATCTCCAGCTTCTGCTGCCTCATCTTGTCATCCCGCTGGCGCTTCTCGACTTCCAGTGCTGCTTTGTGCTGAGTGCGCTCATACTCTCGACGCATTTGATCCTGGTGCTCCAGCTCGAGCTTCCGCTGCTTCGCAGCCTCGTCCTGGCGGCGCTTTTCTTCTCTCGCGATAGCGACCGGAAGACCTCCTGCGTTTGGTGGCTGCGGCGCTCCGAGCTCGGCGTAAAATCGGTCCGGACAGTTCATCCGACGGAGCAACTTGTCAATTTCGACGTATGTGGCTGTCGAAGTGGTGGAGCCTGTTTGATGCTGGGCAAGGAACATTGTTCTGAGGTACACTGTTGGAGATTTGTAGTACTTGGTGCCTGTTGCAGCGTCTGTCTGACAATACACGTTATCCTCGTGCTCGAGGAGTTGCCACATATTTGTGGACTCCAGGAGTGCTTTGACAAGTGGGAGGGGAGTCTTGTTGTGAAAGGCTAGGAAGAGTGGATTCATCGATTCCCACTGGGCCAAGAGATTGATCTTGGTGCCCCGGAACAACGCTGTAATTGTCATTGCGAGCTGATCCTCGTTGGCGGGACTGCATTCACCGCACAGCGCAAGCTCCTGGATAGCGGTGCGCCCCTGGTATTCTGGCCTGGGATTTGGAAAATTGACGTCGTGGCCCGCCTTCACAAGAGCCTCGACTGTAGCACTGTGTAGTCTGCGGGCTGCTACACCGAGGCTTCCATCGTTGACTTTGTATTTCGACTTGAGTAGCAAGTGAACAACTGCTGTGTGTCCCTGGCTCGAGGCGTAGTACAATGCGCTGCAGCCGAAGGCGTCACTGCTGGACGAGTGGGCCCCGGCTTGCAACAAAGCTTTGACGATTTCGGAGCGACCAAAATCCGCGGCCACTTGCAGTGCTGATATTCTGGTGCCAGGTGTCGTGAAATTGACATCAGCTGAACACGGGAAAGTTAGCAGACGGATCTGTGCTGCCTTTGGGTGGGGGTTGACTTACCACGTGCACTTATGAGAAACTTGATCACCTCATCAGAAACTATGCTGGGCCCATTCTGTGACAACAGTGCCCAGAGCAGCGGAGTGACTCTTGTGATCTTGTCGTGAAGTTGGTACTCGAAGGTTTCATTGACGGAGCAACCCATTTTGACAAGTTTGCCCATGAGCTTGACACTTTTGCGATGTACCGCCATGCCGTCGACCAAGTATGGCAGCCAGTCGGAGAATGTGCTCTTTGCATCCAGTTGCAGATTGACGCCCTCGACCCGTGCCAGGAGATCTATCATCTCAAGAACGATAGTCTCATGTACAGGGGCAGTTATGGCGCTTCTAAATGCGTGTGCCACCGTCTCGGAGTTCGGGCGCTTTTGGAGCAGTCTTTTGAGTAAGGCGACATGACCACCAGTGGCAGCAAATCGAAGAGCTTGGCCAGCCTGGAAGTTGACATCAGCCTTGCCAACAAGCAAGAGTGTTTCGAGCAAGGCTTTAGGAGCAGGGGTCTTTTGCTGTGGTGACGGCCATGAGTGCGCAAGTTTGACCAGGGCGTGATGCACACCCTGGCTGCTCACGGCACCCCAGTCAAGCAAAGAGTGAAGTAGCCATAGGCAATTATGGCTGGCAGAGCACCATGCTGACGACGCCTCTACCAGGCACTGCAGCGCCATAGCTGGCGCTGCTTGGCTGACACAGTCCGAGAGTAGCAAGGTAGCATCTCGGTCGCATGCTAAGACGGCCTCGCAGAATGCGTCGTCCAATGTTGGGCCCTGGGCTCCCGACTCAAGGATGAAGTGGACCACCTCAAGGCCCTCTGGGGTCATCCAGCGCTTGTTCGCAAAAGCTCCTTCGGCTCCTGCTTGTATTGTAGCAGCTGTGGGCGGTTGCGTGGGCATAATCGCCAGAAAGTGTCGCAAGATATCTATGCGCATTGACTGTGCGGCAGCCCGTATGCCTGCTTCGAGGAAAGCCTCAAGATCGGATGGCACATCGTGGGGTGCAGTAGCTAAGAGTATACATACAAGCTCCTTGCAGACCTCATTGCTCTGCACTGCGAGCGCTGATACCACAGCTGCGCACAAAGTTGAGATCGCTGGCCGTGCGCCGACCATCAACTGAACCATCGAGAGCCACCCGTGCGATACCGCGGTCACCAAGGCGACTCCGTTCTGATGGTTGACATCGGCTTGGCCCTGGCTCAGAAGCAGCTGGACCACGTGTTCTCGCTTTTTGTCTGTATGAGAGAGCTTCCACCGACAAGGCAACACTCCTACGCTTTGTAGGAGGACCTCATTGACGACGTGACCTCGCACACCAGAGACCAGCAGCTGCTCTATGATTTTGCAGGCAGTGTTGACGTCCGTAAGGTTCGAGGTCTCGGTAAAGGCTGCCTGGAGACTGTGAGCTGCTGGGCGGCACCGTAGCAATAGCTCGAGTAGACGAATATTGCCGCTACGGACTGCTAGCACGATCGAGGTCTCATCGGCAGTCTCGAAGGCTATGCCATGATGGAGCAAGATGTCCACTGCAGAAGTGTTACCCTCTCTTGCTGCCTGGCGGAGGATATTCTTCATTACAGGCCCACGAGCTCCAGCGGCAATGCACGTCCTCAGAGCCCCTAATTTGTTGGCAGAATAAGCCGAACCAGCAAGATTCTCCAACAGTGCTGTCTGGCCAATGAACTGAGGACTTTTTAGCACGCAGAGCGCGAGCCTCTCGTCCTTTTGTTCCAGTGCAGCTCTTGCAGCGGCTGAGTCGCAGAAGAAAACACTGGCGCCCTTGTTCAATAACGTTAAGACCTTCTGTTCATCTCCAAGCTCAACAGCTCTTATCAGACCTGAGTCTCGACAGGATTGACAAGCTCCTCTGTTGTCCCGTAGTAGTAAGCTGGTGATCTCGTGCGGCGCCTGATTGATAACTTCCAAAAACTCCTTACACATGCTCGAGGCATCAGCTCCCCTCATGAGCAGAGGAAGAATCTTGTTTGGGTCGTGTAGTTGGATAGCCGTGCGTAGTGCGCCCTGGAGGGCAGGTTGGTCGGCGGAGGGTAGCAATAGGAGCAGGATGTCGACGGAGCAGTTTCGCACCGCATTCGCGAGGAGATCACTGCGCAAATCTGTCTGGTCTTTGCCACGGATCTGTTTCCAGAAGTTGTTGCTCCTACGACGGGAATAGCAGACTTCGGCGCCATAGTCGAGAAGAGCCTGGACTAATCCAGTCGTGGCATCGGGGATGCGTCCAAGGGCGACCTCCTTGAGTGTGTCGGTAGCCTCCTTGTACGTGTATTCGCCTGAGACTGGTCTCCCGTGGAGTTCGAGGGATGTCGCATCCATGAGTTGAGACGCTCGCTGATAATTGGCCGCTGAAGGTTGTACGGGACTGATCACATGACGAGCAGTCTTTAAGGAGTCGGAGTCAAAGCTCGACAAGGAGGTAATTGTTGGTTTTGGTGATATTGTTGACATGCTTGGGGAATGTGCTCACCCTTGATAATCGGGGTTATGGTCGAGTATCAGGACACAGGAGGCAGCAACGAAGACACCTAGGAGGAGTGCGAGACGGGACTGGCGAAACCCTTTGTCATTCATGGAGTTGTAGCTGTTATTTTCTTGTTCAACACATGCCGCGATTGTCCAGGCTTCTCATGGGAGCCTGCTGCGCAGGCTTAGCGGTCAGGGGCAGCGGGTGCGGTAGCCGCGTATACGTGTATCCTATCTATTCTAGGATTGGAGTATCCTGTGAAACCATGTCCATTCCCGTGGCCAACTTCATCTGCGTCAAACTTGCCTAAGCAGGACTGAAGGTCGTTCAGCCTACCTCGGCGCCGGTCACCACCTGCATGAGCGCAGTCACGAGCTGCAGATGCAAGGATTCAGCCCGAGTGAGCCCCAGGGCATTGCTAGATGCACCCTCCCAGGAGTTCCCACTTATAACCCAACACAGCCTTGCAACGCTTGGCAAAGCCTTTCGTAGGCAGAATGGGTGGTCAGCATTGGGGGCTTGATCCTCAACATCAACGACAAGCCAGTATGTGACTCCCGCAAGCGGCTATGAGCAGAAAATAGGTCCGCGGCGCTTAATGACCTTGTTACATAATCAGGAGTTGGTAGAAGAATCGCGTACATCGGCTAGAGCCCATGCCTCGACCAGGCACCAGGCGCCGTTATAATTACTCGTTTTGAGGCTGGCTGAGCTCGGTTCAAGGCAAACAAACCACCACTCTGTTTCCGTCACAGGTCGCCTTGCATATATCTCACAAGTCGATCAAGGGAAGGAAACATCTTAGCCCACACACGGCCGAATCATCTTTTTTATCCAACTTGGCCAAGTCTTTTTCGCTAGCATTCCCACGCTGCGGCAACAACACAACAACTGTTGCAATGACTCTACAACATGAAAGCGTGCCAGGGTCAGCAGAATCTGTCCTTGCCAAGTTGAGTACCAGAACTCTCAGATGCGGTCATTTTCCAGGGCATACGGCACATGCCAGTGCTGAGTACCCGAGCCGCCTGGGCTTTTTCCACAACTCCGCGGACGATACTAGAATCGGCTTCCTGGACACGCAGCGGGTCTGCAGTCCTTGTCTGAAGATCCTCGTACCGGACGGGTACAACTTCTGGGCTACGTCGACGAATCTCACGGACCAGGCAATGGAAACTGTTCAGTCAACCCAAGTTCATCCGTCCGACGAGAACTACTATCCTTTCATCTTCGGTATCGGCACAGGAGGGTCCAGAGCGTCTCAACATCATGGCGGATCGAACCGCCACATTCAAGATGTCAAAACCCCGGCCAGGCTCCCGATCCCCAGACAACCCGGAGCCAAAGAGGCCTGGAGTTGGCTTGTTTCTCAACACAGACCATTCTACATAGATGCCCTGCATCTCGTTCATGGGTGGAGTCCATACGCACAACAAGCTGCAGCGTTGGACTCCGAGATTGCAAAGACCCATGGTACGGCCTACAAGCGAACTCCCACCACCTTGCCCGGCACGAAGCCCTCACCTCTGGGATCCGGAGCCGTCCATGAGCCAGTTGTTCACGGCTTTGACGCAGGGCCGTCAACACGTAATGATGTCGCATCTGGGCCACAATTGCCACAACAACGCACGGAACGTACAGACGTTCCCCGTTGCTTTCAGATCCCAGACTGCGCGCAGATGGCAACTCCTTTGCAGGGCCATGCACTTCGCCATGGATCAAGCCCCATACCACGGCTAGTTCAGCGTTCACAAGGCTTGGCAGATCCAAGATCAGGCAAGGACGCACGCCCACGCAGCGCAGATAGAGCCAGGTGTGCCGAAGGCGGTGTGCGCAAAAAGCTATCTGCTGCCGAGTCTGCACACTCTCTGACAGTGGCATCTGAGGACGCAAGCTGCGGAAACAGGGATCCTCGGCCGGCGGATGGGCTAGCAACACGGCACATCATTCCAAGGAAGCCCGTCAAGCAACATAGACAAGAGACGGAGCTCGCAGAGCTGGTTGCGGTAGACTGCTCAAGCTCCATAAAGACCAGCGATTCTTTTGGGACGACCAGAAGATTGGAAAACACTAGCGGTGTCCAGACCAACGCTGGTGATGGACGACAGCGCGCAGAGAGATCCTTTTCAGACTCGGCAGGACCTGTGTCAGAAGTATCCAAGGCTGCCCCGCCAGATGCTCTCGTGACGCCGCACACTGTTATCCCCGGTAGCGAACTTGCGAAAACCCCGTCTCGTACTACTGCGGTTCCAGAGGTCCAGTCAAGCCAGTCCTCTATCAGCCAAACACGGCTCATCAAGAACTGGTGCCGCTACTCAATCGTACCAGTCCATGGCCCAGTAGCTGGGCCTCGTGCAGTTGAGACTCATTTCGTTTCCAAAAGTTCAGTTCCTGGGCTGCCCCCCTCTCCTGGACATCGCCATAGCTCTCTCGACTCGACTCCAGATCCTGCACGGTCTCAAATCGACGGCACCTACGCGATTACACAAGCTGAAAAGCTCATAAAGTCCATACTCAAAACCGAGCGCATGCGAGACGCGCCACTCCGGCCCAGCTCCAAGGCTGGCAGCTCATCAATTGGCAAAATTCGGGACAGATCGAGTGGCTCCATAGGAGCAGTTCAAAGCCCAACCGGGAACAGAAGCCAGGCCAACGGCAAGCCCGCCGAGTATCAGACTGCTGCTCCTCGTTCGCTCAATGTTCCAGCAACGAAAGATGCAATCCGGGAAGTCATGTTTATGCCAACTCACCACGCCAACGAAGTGAAGACTACTTCTGCACACCTTGGAACTCGACTGTCCACAAACTTTAAACGTCCTCTAGAACCCGTTGCCGCGCTGAGTGCGACCCACGTAAAGACCACTTTACCCCTAAACCCAGGCGTCACCGACAAGACCGGCTCCATGCTCAAATCGCTTGACAAGGATGTTTCAACCTCCCCCAACGAGCATAGAACACGGGCACCTGCAGTCAGCGCTACTGCGAAGTCGTCCTTCAATGTGCAACTACAGCCCAGATTACCGGTCGGACCACGCAACCTTGCGAGCACCCACCCCGGGGAAGCTGACAACGCACAGCAGACGCGGTCGTCCCCGAATCAGAAACTGCCCGGGGTCAACAGCAAGTCGGCTAAGGCAGCCAGCGAGACGCAATCCAAGCCCGCCTCTGCCGGGACCAAGTCCGCTCCAAAAGAAGTTGAGAAGAAGGCAGCACGCTCTTCCATGCAACCAAGGCCTGGCCCTCACCTTACGGCCACCCGATCTGGTAGTCCTATGAGTAACCATTCAGGCGGACGGCAAGGTAGGGAAGCCAGGAGACCCGGGCACGACGCCATGATGCCACTCAACAACCACAACCAGCGGCTAGAGAAAACGATGCACACAATATCTTATGCAAGCAATAACAGCTATTTCCGCGATGTCCAGCACGGCAGTCGGACAGAGAGCAACACCAAAATCGCGATTGAGACGTCGACACAGGCTCAACCGGGATCACCCGCAGACCATATCTTAGTGCCCTTGAACACTGGGGACCAGTTACTGTCCAACGACGTGGCGACTGAGGACACAATGTCCCCAGGGGCGCCAGAACATTGCGAGGACCAAGCAGAAACTGAACCTCTATCGGTGCACACCAGCATTGGTCTTCAGACCCCTGGAAACGCGGAGACTTCCATGCTGAACACCGCTCAGAACCCTGGCCAGGACCCGCCCCAGGATCCGCTCCAGAGTCCGCCCCAGCATCTTGCTCAGAACCCAGGCCACGCATCCGGATACATCTCCGACACTGCGCAAGCCAATGCAAGACCTCCAGAACCATTCCAACAAGCTACCGCACAGGGTGAAATCAACTCTAACCATGACGAAAGCGCCCTCCAAACCTACAACCAGTCTCAGCACCACTCCCAAAATACCAATCATCCGCAACAATTCAGCGTCCGTCAAGAGGAGCCTGGGACTTCGTCCGCGCCAGCGAAGAAGAGTTCCAGGACAGACAATTTGCTTGCACTTGGCGCAGGCATGGTCGCAGGTGCTGCGATAGGCGCGGCTGGCTATGCCGCCTACAAGAAGCTGCAGGGAGACGGAGAGGGGCGTGTCCAGGACGCGAGGGACTCCGACAATGATTCTGTTCTATCCTGGGTATCATCCATTTCGTCACGTTCCCACTCTTCTGAGCCAAATAGCGTCGCCGGGCAAGGAGATCAAATGGAGCTCGACTATGAACAAGGTACTGATGCACAAACCAAGAGTGAGGGTTTCTATGAAGACCAATTCACGTCGTGGGATCAGTACAACGAGTACCAAGTTTTCCCGGAGGAGGTGGGGAGCCGCAGCTATGGCGGCCCAGACGACGAGTCTTGGACCTCTGACCTACCAAGTGACGCCGGCAGCAAGCGCGGCATATCACCTGCCGCATCTTTATACGACGAGAACGAATACTGGCGAAACTCCGATCCGCAAGACCCCGACGTGAAGGAAGTCATGTCTGGAAGTGCACAGCACTCGCCAATATCTCTTTCAGATTATTCCGCTCACGGCTTGCAGTCTCCAGGGATTGTCCAGCCCTTTGACTGGGAGACCAACAGTGATCAAAACGGAGACCACGGCGACCCGCATAGGAGCGTGCCCCCAGGTTCTGGTGAAGATCATGATGTAAGCGACTGGGGCCAAGGGGATGGGTCTGTTGACGGGTCTGTTCACGGTTATGACCGTGAATATCCAGATTATGACCCAGAATACTTGCACAGTCAATTCGGAGACGAACTGGGCAGTGATGCGGACAGCGCTGCGGGCGCACTTTCAGAGGTCGAGCCTTCTGAAAATGGCTCAGCACTCAGTGGCGATGAAGACGATTTAATGAGTCAGAGAGATTTCAGCCATGCCTACGAGAGTGACGACAATCCCGGGGACGAGGACGGCTCTTACTCTCCGGGATATGATAGCGATGCCCAGAGCGATGGCTTTGCTGGCTACGGAAGTCAACGCGACGAATATGGCGCAGGAGACAACATTGATGACGATGATGATAGTGGTGAAGGTGAGCAAGCATATGAGAGCGGTGGCGATGACGGCGGGGACGGAAACGACGAGTCTCAGGGAGAGGCCTATGGATATGATGGCGCGCAGGATAATCCTGAGGGGGCAGAGGACTCTGGTGAGGATGAGCAGATTGACGGACCCGACTATGAAGGTAATGACTATGGAGACGCGGACTACGGAGATGACGATGACGGCTTCTACGAGGAGTAGATTCTTTTGGCCTAGAAGCCTCAGCATAATCGATCACATGATAGTTGCGTTTGTGGAGGACTTCAATTGGACACGCAATCTGTGACACTAATTCGCTCTTTTCTCTTTCTTTATCGGTCGGATTCATTCGCGTTTCGAAGCCGCTGCCCTGCAAGTTGAGGTAAATGTTCCGTTGCATTCAGATCTGATGTACCTCAGACAAGGGCACCGAGCTATCTGGCAACTGTGATTCGCCCGCGCCTTCATGCAGGAGATCATTTTTGCAAGCATTGCCACATTCACAGCTGCATGCATATCGTAGTGTCACCGACGCCCGGCTGCGCCGACCCGCGTCAGGCTCTCACGAGGCGCAGTACACGCATATGAAGCGCAGCAGCCAATAGATCAAGCTTGTATGAATGCATGTCAGCTCAAAAGCACAATCTCTCTCGTTGTTCACCCTTTGATTGTCTTGCCAGAAAGCACCACTTCTCCTTACGCGTCGCAATTGTGAAACTACCATCTCGAGAACAGAACGTGGTTTTATGACTGCCATGTATCTCAATCTAGAGCCCGTTCGTGAGTATCATCACTAGCTCTGGCCTACTCCGACTAGCAATATTGAGCTAAAACGTTGCAGAACCCTGTACCAATGCACCAACACTTCCAGGCCAGCCAGCCATTGCTCTGAGCGACAGCCAAAAGGTCCTTGAGTTTGTGAGCCGCGATATCGTGCCCCGAGATCTCAACAGAATCGCGCTCAGACTTTGGTGGATGTCCCGATGGAACAAAGAGAATGTGTCGCCACTGCACCGCCAACGGGTCAAGAATCGACAGATCATACTTACCGAGGAAGCCAAGCTGCACCTCGTCTGGGCCTACAAGATCATCTACATCAAACCTTTGCCACGATATCTGCTTTCGAAGCCTTTTTGGGATACGTATCTCTGCCAGCCTTCCAACCAGCCCGCATGCGAAGCGTTCGCACAAGTCCGATCCGCAGCATTCGGTCTGATCCGGAGCTATGCCTACCTCGTCCACCACGAGTCTGACTTTAACATCGCCATCGACCTGCAACTCCTCCCACCCGACACAAAGTGGGACGACTTTGCGCGATATCTCTCCGCGATGCGGGCCATCGCGGACGAGCACTGCAGTCCTCGCTACGCCTACGGGGAGATCCGGTTGACAAGGCTCAACTTCTACGCGCCCATCCTGCTGCGGCGCCGCTACTACCATCGCACCGAGTACCACTACAGCGGCTACTTTGCCGCATTCTACGGCCCGTGCCTGTTCGTCATCGGTCTCTCCACGGTCATCCTCACCGCCCTGCAGCTCACGGTGCAGGTCGACATCGAGGCCGCCGCGCGGAACGCGTCTGCTGATGATTCTAGTCCGGTCTCTGATCCAGAAAACGCCACGATCACTGCCGAGAACTCGCTTCTCAAGTCGTTTTGCCGATTTGTGGGGTACTCCAGTGTCGCCATCTCATCTGTTGCCGCTGTCTATTTGATGGTGCTCCTGCTCGCCAAGTTTGGCAGGGAGTGGCACTACGCGATACGCGAGCGGGTAAGACGGCGCGAGGAGGTGCTGCGGGAACGGGACCGGCTTCGCGCCAAGGGGAGCAGGATGACCTCCGACGCGGGCGATGTGAGCCGACTGCCCTTGTACCATGTCAAGTCTGCGATGGAATAAGTGCAAGTAACCACATTTGCGAGCTGCATATGGATATCCATCACGCATAAAACCAGGTCTCTTGTTGAGAGCTCTCTCAACCCTGTCTGGAAGATTAATCTATTGTCATATAAACGTACGACAGACAAAACACGAATACTTGAAACTCACCCTATTCTATTGAGCCTCCTGCTCCTCCTGCTCCGGCCGGAAATAGAGTCACCGTGAGCCTCACCACGATCACGACCAACACCTCACAAATTTGCCGTGCTACTTCGAACCTTGCCCGTGAGCGAGACAATCTGATAACTGCGAGACTATGCCTCAAGCCAAACTCCTCTGTCATACCTCCGTCACTATTCTTCGTCGTCTGAGATGGCGATCGGACCAGAATTCGTCACTACGAGTCCTCCAGCCTGGACATTGCGGAGAGACTCCCCAGCTTTATGACTCCTCGATTTTGGCAGTCCTGCGCCTGCCGCTGGCCGAGCCCCTGTCCCGTCATTCGCGCTCCGCCTGTGATCACTGCTGATACCAAATGATCCTTGAGCACCAAAAAGGTGAGGAGCCGCCGTTGAGTTCCAAAATGCCTGGGCGATGGCAGCCCGGGCAGAGAGCGTTTCCTCCATATAAGACTTTGAGCCGTGGGCAGAGCCCAGCCTCAGGCAAGGTCTCTTGTCGGCCGGATCGCCGAGGTGGCGATCCATAGCTGCGTCAGTCACTGCCAGAGGTGTCACGTCAGCCGTGCCATACTTCCTCTCGTTTGGACCTCCAGCTGCAGCATACCTCTGATGGCGTATCTGCTATATATGTCCCTGATGTTGCGGACATTGTGTCCCCGGCCCTTAAAGTGGTTCAGAGCCCGGTCACGATCGAGCGGACTTGCTGTGAAGTATACTGTCATTTTGCCAAGTGCTCGCGAGCTGTTTGTCTGTCGAGACGCCCCTTCGATATCAGCTAGCCGCTTCTTGCAGGTCGCGAGACTGCATCGAAGGACGTAGAGCCCCTCGTGCTGGCCAAAACGGTGGATGCATTCGTCATCGTGCACATTGGCCATGGTGATGACATTCTTTGTCGTCTGGAGAAATGTCAGCAATGATGGGAGGGCACTACGGGTCTGTGAGAACTGACCAGACACGGCTCGGGCATCGTGATTGAGACCTCCGGGCCTGCTGCGGGAGCATCCTTTGGTCTCTTTGCTGATAGAAGTCTACTGGAGCCTATGGAATCCTTCATCGTCGCCGCAGACCGCTTGGTGCCAACCTTCAAACTCTCGGGGGACGGCGCGCCTCTGTCGACGGGTGCATGTGCAGGTGCTGATTTGCCGCCGCTTTGCTGTGCCAGTCTATGCTTCCGCGATTCAGTCCGTAGTATTCGAATGTCGCCGTCCTTGCTTTCCTCCAACTGTGGCGCTCGGACAGGCACTGGTGTTGGACTTGAGTCGATCGTGGGGTTGTTGGTCAGGTCGCACACGATAATTGGCTCTGATGCCTTCGGCTGTGGCGACGTAGGGGCAACGAGTGCCTTGTCCTCGTGCTCACTCTCTGGAGCATCTTCTACTGTAGCCTGGTAGCGATGCACCCCAGACGACCGAACAGTGCTGCTCAGACAAACATCAGTGTTCCCATTCACGGCGCTCGCGGCATACTCGCTTCTGCCGAAGCCGTCGCAAATGCTCTCTACCCTCTCGACAGTGGTGTATATATCGGTTGTCGTCGGCCACGAGTCTATCTCCGCAGCCGCTTCAGACGCCAGGCTATCGATCTGTTCTCTCAGTAAAGCTGCGACCTGCTTCCTGCAGCTTTCCCTGCTGTCGTGGTACCGCCCTGTCTGTCTGCCGATGTACATGGCTGGGTTCGGCTCCGTCCTGGGGATGTTGCGGAGGCTGTCATCGTAGTGCTGCTTGAGCGGCAGGAAGTGTGTCTGGATGAGCTCTGATTTGAGTGTTCGGAGCAGATTGAGCACTGAGAGCCCCAGACTGCCCTGCTTGGGCGTTGTGTCGGCCATTTTTGTGCTTTGGCTGGCTCTGCTTGAGGATTTGCTTCGCAAAACGAGATGGATGGATCATCTTCGCCAGACGTGAAAACGAGTCGGGGTGTTCACGTCCATGTTTGCGCTGACTAAGGGATCGAAGATGCCGGCAAGTGTCCAGGGCAGACTCCTCTCTTTCTTTAGGAGCCTTGGTGTGGTTTCAGGTTACTTCGCGCAACCCAACACCCGTCCCGTGGCGCACATCGCCCAATGGGAATCTGACCCTCACCACCACCAGCTGCAATGGCCTGTGGCACACTACGCTGCCTTGAGTTGCTTCCTTGGCGCTGAGCCACAGTCAGACGTCCATATGCGCGTTGGATTATGGTTAGTGAGTGCAGCCAACGGGCCGTGGAAATGTCGTCCTTTGGTGTTGTGAACCAATGCGGGAGGGCGGCGCCTAGTCGCCCATGCAATAAGGGTCTTGGTCCGGTTGTATGCGGCCCAGAAACAACCGTGTTTCAGTCGAGGCCACTCCTTCTGCTATCCGGCACCGATGTGGTCTTGTTCGAGAGAAGCAGTGTCTATCAAAGGAGAGAGAGAAGACTGGAAGCCCCGCTGACATAAACAGTTAACAAGATGAGTACCGTCTTGATTTCTGTGTTCGCCCATTGTTCAAGGAGCTTGAAACGCGAGGCATCGACAGCCCACTGACCAACAACTTCCGCCTATAATGACAACGATGGGCGTAAGCAGACTGGGCCAACGATATTGTCATCTCCAGGACACCAGTGGCGGACTGGGCTTCAACGCTGTCACGGTATCAGCGCAGATCCTACAAGAAGCTGCTCAAAGTACACATCCACTGGGGTAAATTACCCTAGGGTACCTGAGGTAGGCGAGCACTGGGAGCCTGGTTGGTGGGCTTAGGACTTCGTCTGCATCGCAGAGGAGAGTAATGAAAAACGAGTTTGGTTTCTAATCTCTTTTATCACCATTACGGCCTAGTTCAATCAGCCCACAAAACGAGGAAGGTCCGTATCTGTCAGGCTTGTCTACGCCGCCTCCTATGGTGCTTGCCTAGCCGCAACGATACAGACCGCGACAAAGACCACGCTGCCCTGTTGGGTCCCTACCACAGGTGAAGACCGTGCTCAATGGGGACTTCGTACTGCAAGCCTCGCAGACTCGACATGGGCAGAGTACCGAAGGGTACATCGACCTCCCTCTTGCTCTTGACCTTGCACGCGCCAATGACTTTGTCAATCGCGTTGATCTTGCCTCCATCCTTGGCCCCGAGAGCTTTCAGGTCGTCGGCGCTCATGGCGCGGCGGGCACGCGCGGCCTTGCTCACCTTGGCAATGTCCATGAGCGCGAACGGCTCGAGGATGATGCCGAAGATGGCTAGCGGCGCATTTTTGGGGTCGTCGATGATCTCGTAGATGCCCAGCGCAACGTTGCCCACGGTGCCCGCCATGATGGCGATGCGGGCGACGTTGGCGAGCGCCGCGACAGAGCCCGCGATCTGGCCGATGACGGGCACAAAGAAGAAAATGGCCGTGAGGAAGCCGAGGATGATGGCCTTACGCTTGTCGGCGTCCCACTTGTCGACCGTGTCATCGATCTTCTGCATACTAGCCACGGCGTCCTCGACCATGGTCACAGGCAGGCTCACGGCGTCGACAACGTCGCGAGAGGACCCGTAGTACGTGCGGCTGCGCATCGATGCCGTCACGGACGACATGCTAGGTCCCAGCGTGTTGAGGTCCTTGCGCGCCTTCTCGACGGTGGTCTTGGGGTCCAGCACGTCGCTGCGCGTGTACCCTTGCGTGACGGGGAAGTTATAGTCATGGTTGTGGTGCCTGCAGTCCTTATCGCTTGGCGTGCACTCGTAGCGGTTGATGTTCTTCCACGTGATGTCCTCCTTGCTGATGCCCGTGTCCGTGTACAGGTCCACGTAGAACTGCGCCTCCTTGCCGGCCCGGAAGCTCCAGTAGACGCTAGCCTGGGCGTACCGCTCGAAGCCCCAGTCGGGCTCGAATTCGCTCCTCAGGGAGTAGTCCGGAGGGCACCCGCCCGTGATGTTGCGGTACTTGAACTCGACCTCGCACAGGTTACCGTCCGGCGTCTCGCACCCGGCCGAGTCCCAGCACTTGTAGTTCTCGTAGTACCGGCAGTGCACATCGCTGTTATCGGGGAAGGTGCTGTAGCACCACTCCTTACACGCGTAGCGCTCTGTTACCTCGCACTGGAAGTAGTCGTTGCCCTTGGTGAACATGAAGTGCTCGACAACGCTGTTGCCGCTCTTGACCACGGCGTCGGCGTACGTGTTGAACTTCTTTTGGTAGCCACCGTTCACGAGCGTGTCGTAGTTAGTCAGCGAGCTGGACAGCGTCTTCTGCAGCACCTCGAGGATGTACAGGTCTTTGCAGTAGTCGTCGGTGTTAGTCGGGATATCTTCGATTTTGCCGTAGTTAGCCTTGCACTCTGGCCTGGCACTAGGAGTCGGGCCTTCAGGTATGTCCTCTTCTGTGCCGGTGAGGTCTGCGTCGTTGAAGTCCTGCAGGTCGACAGCCCAGTCTATGGTGCCGCCGAGGTTCTTGCCCTGCCAGTGGCCCCGACGTCTGGATTTGGTTGTCTCAGTCATGTATGCCACCCATTCTGTGTCTGTTTGCTCGGAATCGTCAGTGTGCGTTCATCGGCTGTGATTATGGGCAGCAGGGTCTTCGTACCTTCGTAGACGAGCATATCAGAATCCGAGCTCTGGTCGTACCACGAGTTGACACTGCTGCCACCGTCAAGAATGATCTCGGCAATCTCCGCATTGGAGATGTAGCCAGCGGTTTCTGTGCATCGACCTTTCTTGGCGGGGGACGCGTTCTTGCCACCAAGGAAGAGACAGTCTGGACCTGTGCAACCGCTCTGGGCCATCTTGAAAGATCGTCCATAGCTCGACTCGCCCACATAGATCATCGAGGCAGGTACGCCGGCTTTGGTGACTGTACTCAGAAACTTCAGGTCAGTATGCGTCATGACTGGGAAGCTTGGTGGAGACGACTTACCCATGGCCAGGGATCTCTCGGTCTCCGTAATATTGACTGATGTTTGCGTTAGTGGGAGGTTGCCAACAGAGAAGTTGGTAGGAGACGCGTGCGACTAACCGTGGCTTCGAAGACAGTTGCCCGCAATGCAACCCTCGGAGGCCCATTCGCTGCCGACGTCCCATTGTCCTGCAAGTAACAATGGCTGTTAGAAGTGAAGTCATGATGAAAGCTCGGCCATGTGAATGCTCACCGTGAAGATCGTATGTCATGTAGACAATGTAGTCAATGTGCTTGGCCATCTCCTTGATTGGGAAGTTCTTGAGATACCAGAACGAGGATGGCGCAGCAATTGAGATGGTCTTGCCATTTGGTCCTCGAGGCACGTTATCCTTCATGACTCCCAAGAACTTGGCGTAGTTCGCGCCGTCAGAAGGACTTCCCGCTGGTGTGCCCGGGATGTCGTCCGCCTATCGTATCACGCGCGCACTTTGTTAGGCCCACTGTCCCTTGCCAGAAGCTGATGATTGTGCCGATCAAAAAGGACCGGAAGCTTGCTTACCCCTGGATACTCCCAGTCAAAGTCGACGCCGTCGAGGTTGTTCTTGTTAAGGAAGGACGCGATATTGGCCGCGAATGTCTTGCGGTTCGCCGGGCTCATGGCCTGGCGCAGGTTGTCGTATGATGGCTGCTCATTGCTGTAGGCCCAGCCGCCGAAGCTTATGACCTTCTTCACGTCGCGGAGCGCCTTGAATTTATCCCACTGGTTGAAGTCGTCGACGATCTTGACGGTGAAGTCGTTCATGTTTATCTCGGCGAATGCCTAACACACGCACATCATCAGTCAATGAACACCATGCCAAGGTCCTGGAAAAAGGCAATTCATGATCATACCCAGTGCATGATCGTGTAGCCCTTGTTGACGTTGGAGTCAGACGCCCGCATGGTGAGGCAGGGACGGCGGAAGTTCCACGATTCGTAGTAACCAACTCGGCCATATTTTGCTGGAGCATTAGCGTTGTTCACAATGTCCATGCCGCAGCTAGACACGCAGCCGTTCTGCGACTTGGAGGTTCCCGGGTTGCCTGAGTCGGCTTTGTTCTCGACGCAAAAGTCCTGGGTGATGCCACACTGACCCCACTACAAGCAAGAATGTAGTTATTAGAGAGAGCTTCGTAGAGAAAGCTCGGACGAGTAAGGGAGAACTCACCACATTACAGCAGGCGTTTAGCGGGCATGGTAACGCATCCTTGAGGGGTGTGCCATCTGTCGGTCTGGTCGCCAGCGGTGCAGTCGGGCCGCAGACAGCGTTGGCCATAGGCGCCGGCATCGGTGGGTTGCCCTCGCTTAGGCAGATCTTTGTCCCCGCGTAGACGGTGCCGCAGCCGAGCCAGCCCCAAGTGCGGTCCTTGCCCGAGTTCCACTTCTCAATGTCGGTGACCTTGATGCCGAACTTGGCCGCCAGGACCGCGCAGGGCTCGTCCTTCTGGACCACGTACGAGCGGCACTCGCCGGGGGCCTCGGGCTCGGGTCGGATATCCGGCAAGCTGCCGGCCGAGCAGCATACGCGGCCACCCTGCTGAAGTGGGTTGCATGTGGTCGGATCCGGGTTGTACTTGTTGAAGTCGGCGAGGGAGATGCCGCACCGCTGGGCGATCTTGCTGCACGAGTCTCCGGCGTAGACGGCTTCGACTCGGCAGTCCGCACGGGGGTAAAGCTGAGCAGCTTCCGCGCGCTTCGAGGCGGCGCGGGTGAAGTTGGTGGTAGGAATGGTCGAATTGATAACGGGCAATGAGCTGTTCCCCAGAATGCTGGCTTCCATGACTTGCACTTTGGCCAGCGGGGTGCTAGCAGCCGCGTCCATGACACACTTGGCCTTCGCCCAGGAGGCCAAAGCCTCCTGGACAAACTTGGTGCCTGTCCCTGCATCCGCGGCCAGTGCCAGGCCAAAGATCTCCTGCGAGTTTCGACCGTCTTGGCCTCCGCAGAGCTGTGCCACTGCCTTGCCGGGAATGCCGTTGGCGGTGATGTCCGCTATGACCTCGGCAATGGCTGCGGAGATTGTAGTCTTGCTGATCGATGGGCCGGCATATAGTCCTGCCACGGTACCATTGCCGTAGCCAAAGAGAATAGTGCGGTTGCAGGCCGCGCCTGCAGCCAGGTGAGCCTCGAGTGCTCCGACAGCCTGCAGCATGCCGTCTCGAGCCTTGATGTCCAGGGAAGCCGGTCCAGCTTGCCCGTAGGAGATTGTTGCATTAGACTTGGTGAACTTTCGCTGGCAGCTATCGATACCGGCCGGTTGTTCGCTGACTACTGCTCTATCCCCAGAGTTGATGGCAGCAGTGCACGCCCGGAGTCTAGAAGCAGGTGTCTCGTCGATGGGCGTGTAGATGGCTGTCTCGAAGAGAAGAGGCTGGTCGCAACGGGCAAGCCAGTCCATCGATGGGAAGACTGTCCACTCCTCAACAGAGCCCGCTTTGTCGCAGGAGACCGGACAAGAGTGCAGTTCCGTCCAGTATGTGCCTGGTGCGTCAATTGGTACAACCTCGCCTAGAGTGGCTACGGTGTTTCCATCGATGTCTTGGCCAGCGTGGACGAGCGGAAGCCAAGTCGATGCTAAGGCCCAGGCGGCAGCAGCTCTCATGGCTGCTGAACGCAGGGCAGGCATTGCGGGTATTTGAAAGAGTGTATAAGCCAGAGAGTGGCGCTGAAAGAAAGCATCCGGCACAGTATGTTCACGATGTGGAAAGTGTTGGCTTCTGTCGTGTAGTGTAAACTAGGACTGCGTCGTCTTTATATTGTGAATTGTGAGGTGGTCGTGCAAAGCCTGCATCTCAGTACACAAGGGATTTCTTCCGCAGCGCAAAGCTGGTTTCATCTCACCAGAATCCATCCATAAGACGATTCGAGGATGCCATTAAGGATTCTGCCCTAGCTTGCACAGGGCTCCGGCCGATTGTACCCAGAGAATCGCAAAAGTTTTTAATTGAGTGGGTCACTTACCATCGTCGTTGTCTGTGACACCAGCATGGGTTGTGAAAGAGGCGTGTTGGGCAATGAATCCGTCAACGTGGGATCCGATAGGAAAGAATTCCCGATGTGGAAGGCTGTCACACGACAGCCGCAACGTTACCAGTCGGTCTTTTAAGATTAAGGTTGTTCTCCTGCCGACAACCCTGGAGCCTAGGCCGGGCTTGCGACAAGGTATCCCAACTGCCAGAAGTGGTCAAATACAGAAATACAGCTGTTTAGAGCCACAGCCCCCAAAAATAGATCGCGGCCTCGACCCTCAAAGGATCATGCCCTTCGATAGAGTCGCAACGCGACCCGTTACGGCACACGAATCTCCTGAAATCTCTCACATCCGGATGCCAATCTCGAGAATGCTATACCTCCGGGCCAATGACAGCCGATGTGTGAGATTGGCATGTTCTAGGCAGATGCGTTTCCGTGCCTGTCGAGGCGAAATTGACCACCCAAGGTATTCTGGGCGGTCAACCCTCGCCAGAGTAGGTATTCGCGACGTTGCATTGAAAGCAGTATCTAAATTGATTCCAAAATTTTCAGCATGGCGATGGTCTGGCTGGTGGAGCATTGCACCCTCGAGTTCGGTCTCAGGCATTTCGTACCATGCAAGAACTGCAACGTTGCTGATGGGAATTATGGACAAGCATGTTATCTTCTGAACATGGTCTGGCCGGTGGTGAGAGTCCTGCACTGTGTGAAGTGTAGTCTCAATAGTCTGTCAAGATGTCGAACGGACTTCCGCTTGCTATTAAAGAATACGCAACCACTCGGATATCCTTCCACTTCTCCCAGCCTTCACAGGCATTGTCACTCGTTTCCTGTATTTCTCGCTTGTTGGGGCCTCTTGACCTCGTCCTCTCACTTCCTCCTACAATGCGAATCCCTTTCGCCGTGGCCGTCCTGGCCGTCTTGCCTTGCGTCGCCGCGTTTGCTGCCCGCGGCGCCGCTGAGCGGTAAGGGATCGAGCGAAAAACAACAGGAAGAGCTTGGCTAATCACCGTTACGTATCCCCAGGGCAATGATATACAGCCTCTACGCGATGGAGGACATCTACGGCGACGATGAATCGAAATGGACGATTGCCAAGGGCTGTACGGGAACCCGAGATAACCTACTCAAGTCCTCTATCAAGGCGGGTGCTCCTTCCAAGAAGCGCTGTACCTTAGCCGAGCTGCTCAACCACATGTGGCATGAGACCGAGGGTCAGGCTTTGGTCGAACACAAGCAACCCTGGCGACCCGAGAGCGATCCAGGTCAGGACAAGAAGCCCTACGAGAAGGCGACGGACGAGGCCCCGGATGAGGCTGCCAGGAAAAAGGTGGACAAGGTCATGAATGTCATCAACACGGGAGAGGGCGGTGTCGAGCGACTAACCAAGACTATCAATGCTGTGAAAGATAACGGCTCCTTCATCAGAGATGTCCCTGTCAAAAATCCCGACGGTACCACTACTATGAAACCGATGTATCGGCCCAAGAAGAACTACACCGGCTTCCTCAATGTCGGAAATGTCATTTCTGGTGCCACGGATTACTACGCGACCATCGGCGCGCTCGGCGACAGGTTCAAGGCAGCGCAGAGCGAGCTCAGAGCGCTCGAGCTCAAGGACCTCGCCAACCCGCTCGCGCCCAGCAAGGACAGGTACCTTCCCAATGGCGTCAAGAATAACATGAACCGCTGGGAGGAAAAGTTCAGGGCCACCGTAGAATACGTCTACGAGCTCCGCATTGAAGACAAGGCCGGCTATATGGTAAGCGAGCGTGGGCTCAGGTATTTCTACAACAGAGACACGGGCAACGCCGGGCCTGATGATAATACGCCAGGAAAGGACACAATCAAGGTAGGCGATTCCCACACGGCATCTGGTCGGAAATTCATATAATCTGATCAGGACTTACACGATATCGCAGACCAAGCCCCATGTCTTTCCCAACTCGCAGACCAGCGGGTACGTGGATATCCGTGCGTACCAGGAACCCGACCGGGCGGCGACCATTGCGAACTGGCAGGCGGACGGCTTCGCCAGCGAAACTGCGGCCGCGACCAAGTACGACGCCGCCGTGGACTCATACAACGCATCCAAGTCGGCAATAGAACACAACGCCGCGATCGCCGCAATCAGGAGAACCCAGAGTGTGGCGACCCCGTCGTCGGTGGTAACCCCTACTTGCTGATAGGTCTTCTGTGTTTGACGGGTACTTTCTTGGAGGGTCCCTTGACGCTTGCGAGTTGGCTTGTTCTAAATGTCGTCTATATCTACTTTTTCATGTACGTCTGGAACGTTGGCCATTGCGGTCGGGCTTTAGACAGATGGAACCCCCGCTCTTGTCCTCTGTTCCCATTATTTTTCAAGCAAGCTGTTTCCTCGGCGGACTAGTTGAGGAGTGTTACGCTACTGTTGCGATTGTAGGTAGCGTACTATTTATGCCTTCTAGTACGCCTGCAATGAAGCTCGGCCGGCTCACACTGGATGTACTGTAGCAGACTCGTAGCTGCCGAACATGCTTCCAAGCCGGGTCTCCCTCCCGGCCTGGTCGAGAAGATGGCCACCCGATAGTAACTGCTCAAGCCGGAATCGGATGTTTTCGTGGTGGCACTGATGATCAAGCCCCACGCTATCTTACGCTCCAAGATAGAAGACTGACTCGTTTTATCCGTTACTCCTCGCCTTCCTCCTCGTCCTCCTCCTCTTCCACAAGCAGCCTTCCCAGTAGCAAACACCTAGCTTGTGGGAAGACTTACCCCATTTCTCCGTAGGGAGATTATCCCAGTCGAGCGAACAGTTAGGCAATTACTATCGCTTACTCGTAATGTCTTCGCAGCTATTACTTAAGCCGACAATAAAGAGCGCAGTAGTTCAATGCTCAATACCCAAGAGCAGCGCAAAGACTGCGAGTAATATTAAGCTTGGCGCGTGCGGTTGCGAGGTATCGGTGAGATCTACCATTTTGCGAAGAAAAGCATTGTCTACGTGTTTCTGGGATGCTACAGACCTCCAAACCAATTCCTCTCCAGCCAACCGAAGGGAACATGTGTCATCCGATTATGCCTGAAGCCCAGTCATATCCTAGTCTCTGTTCGCGACACACGTACTCTCTTCATCCCAGAGACCTCCTTGCGGTCTTGCTGTTCTGGTCTCGTCTCATCCTTCCGACGACTTGTGGTACAACTTTGTCAATATGAATCCAGCTATGCGAGGGGCTTGTGCGGAGATTCCATTACATACTCAGCGATATAGTATCGCACTTCACCGGCCGATACAAAGCCTTCTTGTCCCCGCCGAACAGGTTGATGGGCCAACGCCCTTTCATGGTTTGATCACAAAGATACCACCAGGGCAACCAACGCTGCAGACGATCGGGAGGCTGGCAACTCCACTCACGATCAATTGGGTTTTCCGGCCTCTCGTCCCCGTCATCCGCCGGCCATCGCTCGAAGTCGATATCCATGAGTCCCAGCGGTGGCTGTGGTCCGGCCTTGTAGTCCGGACGGCCCGCATCATCTCTCTTCACCGGGGCGGGGAACACCAACTTGTTCCGGAGGACCTCGTCTGTGGAGTGTGCCACACCAGGCCGCAAGCCGTGTCTGGAAGTCGAGCAGGAGCGTCCAGACGCGCATTCTGTAGTCCTCCCTCTCTTCGGCGTTGTAATGACACAGCGTTTGTTCACTGACATCGTCGAGGGACTCCCCGTCTACCCAGTCCATATTTACGGCTCGGACAGCGCGTCTGTGCACGCCTGGAACGTTTGGGTGCGACGTGGGGAAGTCAAAGGTCCAGGAGCCGTGGTAGGTGGGCGTGAACTCCCCCCCATGCTCCTGCGCGTCCAGGTGCTCGTAGACGGCCTCTTTGCGGGGGTAGTGCGAGTCGGCCGCGTGGGTCAGGTTGCTGTCCGGCCTTTGACTGATCGAGTAGTACAACGGGTCGTAGATTTTGGCGACGACGCGCTGGGAGGGGCGACCAGCTGTCGGGGGTGATCGAGCTATCTGAGAATAGTCGGCAGCCCAGGACGTATGCCTTGGCTCACTTTTGATTTCCGGAGATGACTCGGGCGACTTCCAGCGTGATGGGCTTGGTGCACGGAATCGTTGTCGGTTTTGGGGTTGCTGGAGTCGCTGGAGTGGTTGCGGAGGGGTTTGAAGTTGTCGGTGGTTCAAGAGCTGCCGATGATTGAAGCATTAGTGTTGTGTGACGTTGAGATCTACCTGTAAAAGGCGTTATTGCTAGCCACTGCAATAACGATATAGTTTTTGCAGTGTCACATGTTGACAAGGGCGTTGCTGGCGATGCTCCAGGTGCCTCAAGGGCAGGATTGCGAAGCACAGCCTCCATCCGCGACACTGACATGATCCACCACCATTCAGCATGCTGCCCTTGTCTAGCAGTGTCGCGAGAGTAGATGGCCGGTGGTGGTTGATGGGGCCGGAGCTGGAGCGTGAAGCCTTCCTTGTAGGGACAGGGCGGCCTGCCCATGAGCATTTCGTCTCGGGACAGCTCCAGGACGGTGGTGTAGTGGCCAGAGCCAGCGCCTATCCTCCGTGAATGTTGTGCAAAGGTCTGGAGAATGGCACGAGATAGCTGACCTGCGCTGTAGAGTTGGTGGACGTGGCGGTTGTGGGAGCGAGACTTCTCAGAGGTTGCTTGGATCTGGCCTCTAGACCTCGTAAGCACTCGAAGCATTTATTCTGTGCGCCTTCGCTGAACAACGATTCTCCCTGGACGATTAATACACGGATTGAGACCGAGGCGATAAGCTCGGAAGCCTTCTCGCTCTGGTTACCTCGGTGATGAGCGTCAGGTAAAAGCACTAAGTAGATGGGAGCTGCCCACGCACATCACCTCGGAAACCGAGAACTGGATGTTTCTGTAGACGACACGATGCCACGGTCATCTCCACCGAGGCCATGTTGGTCGTCGGACGCTGACGCGGCAGAGTATCGTCGAGGGTTGCTGTCTTGCGGATATCGTCCGGATGAATCCGCGTGGCTCGCGCAGCCTGCCATTGCAGTCTCTGGTGACGTCAGTGATGCTCTCCTCGTGGAAGCTCAATCAGTGTCGTCGTCGCTGATGAATGGCAGGTGCACCCTCGTGCCTGCCTGCCGAACGCGCCTTCCATGGCAGGACGCTCTGCTCTGTCCATGGGCATCAACGTCCTTGACTACTTGAACCTCTCGGCCACATTGCCAGTCTCTTCTGCCCCCTCCTTTCTCTCCATCACTCTTGACACCCACATCCAGAATCATCTACTTTCTTGGAGCTACCATCATCATCAAGCATCGCATCCCGCCATCCTTCCACCCAGACATCATCCCAGCATCACCATACACGCCACCCTCCCCATCAGATACCGAAGATGGACGATATCGATTACAGTGCCGAGCTGAGAAGTAAGTCTGCGCACCCTCCCTCTGGGCTCTCTTGCTCACAAGTACTTGTTTGGAGTAGATTTCCCGGAAAGGTCAAGGATGGTCGTCATGAAGAAAGGAGGCTTGAAGCAATTCATTGAAGCCATGCAGATCGTTCCGGGAGACGTAAAGACGGCGCGTGACATAGCCAAGCGGTTGGGCGAACTCGAGGACCTGCCACCCAGTGCATCGCCGTTGCCACTGGATCGATTGAGACCGCCAACCCGTGCCAACGTTGTCACGCGAGTTGGTGGCGGCGATGGTGCAGGCGACTGCTCGGACCAGGACAAAGCCACCAGGACAGGGGAGCCAGAAGTCGAAACTCGCTAGGCACGGTGGACAGGCAAGGCCAAGAAGTGGTGGGAGAGCTTTACATCTTTTTGGAAGAGGGAGTGACGGTCAAGACGTTGGTGATGGTGGAAAACATGACACGGTGGTGACAGGTTCATGGCCTGTTCGTTTTGAATTCTTGGAGGGCAGCACTAGCACAGCACAGGATTGCATGGATCAATAGACCTTCTCTTGACATTGGCATTCCCTTTTCATGGCTGATCGTCTGTGCTGTCCAGGGGGGTTCTCTGGTTGCGGTGCATTGTGTGCCTCGGGCAACAACAGTGCCTGCCTGGCCGCCACCTGGGCATATTTGACCAGACGCCGCGACTTGGCCGTCTTTGTCTTCCTCATCTTGCTTCGACCCATCATCAAACCCAGCCAGCCCGCCAGCATGCCCGCCACTGACGCCCTGCGTGAGTCGATTTCCGTCCTCCAGGATCCAACCAAGCATCACCACTGACCCTCTCCCCCTGTCCCTCGTACTGACCCTCTCCCGTGCCGAGCAGAGCCCCCGCTCACCCCCACCGAGCGCGACGTGGTCAAGTCGTACGGCGGCTGGACGCCCTTCATGCACGCCTACGCCCTCAAGCCCTACGACCACGACCACATTGACGAGGCCCACCAGATTGCGCGCACCTTCGCCGCCGCCGACACGGATGTCGGTGCTGCCAGCAACAACGGCGACCAGAGCAGCGGCGACAGTAGTGCCAGATAAGGAAGCGTAGGCACTCTTGGAGACAAAGAATATGCATGGAAATGCCTCGTGTCACCACATCGTGACCACTCGCCAAAGGACAATAGTCACAAATACATACCCTACGCTACCTTGTAAGGTGCACACTCGTGGAAACCCCCGCACTCCGCCAACCGGCAGTTGGAGATTAGATCCAGGGTCCACACTCATGCCAGGTACGCCGGGCGTGTCGTGACACGTGCCGCGGTCAATGTACCCATCGGCCATGCCGTTGCTTGCTTGCTTGAGGGAAACTCGTCGCGCGGCACCGTGGGTTCGCTTGCAGGCAGAAGCCCAGGCCGGCAAACGACGACCATCCCGCTTGTTTGCTCAGAGTGACACATCAGGTAACGAGGTGCTTGAACCCGACATAAGACTGCCCGAGCCTCCCCCACCCGAGGAGGAGACAGCGCCGGCCACCCGCTCTCCTTCCTTCCTTCTCACCCCGATCAACATACGATACCCTCAGGAACAACAATCGGCTGCCGCCGCTGGAATCAAAGAGCGGACCACGTGGATTGAAACCGAGTGCCCCTGTGCAGAGCATGTTCAACACACGCTACGTGGAGGGCAGAGACGCGGGTGTGACAGCCGAGGTCGTCGAGAGGATTGTCGAGCTGAGCCTGTGACAGCGCGAGGACGATGAGGAAGACGGTGGATTCACCATGGGGCAGATCGAGGACGAGCAGGTTGTGTCGGACAAGAAGCAGAAGGCCGCCGCCGTCGCCGCCGTCATGGGAGGCCAGCCAGCCGTCCCTCGAGGCTCTCACGGCAAGAAGGGCAAGGCAGCAACAGCAGCAAGTGCCGACCCAAAGGACCGCCGCATTACGATCGACAAATCAATCGAGACTCTCGCGCTGACCCTGAGCGCGGAGACGATCGAGTTCTCGTTCCCCCTGTTGCATATGCACCGCTGGTGCTGGCGGCTGCTCCGCGCTGTCAAGGATCACTGCCACCTACTGCTGAGCGAGCTGTACGCGGCGCAGTACATTGAGCGCGAGAACCAGCTGCCGTGGGTGGTTGGCTGGATCCTGCTAGGAGGATGGCCGTCGTGGTGGCGGTGACAACGGGACTCATTTGGCGGATGGCTGACATGCGACCGTTGCAGCTCGCCAGCGAGTGTTCCACAGCTTCTTCGAGACCGGAGTGGGCCGGCTTATCTCCGAGAAGGTCATGGACGAGCAGCTTGGGCTGAGTGTCGAGTTCCAAGACGCTTCTGGCAGTGACAGCCACAGCGAAAGCGAGGGCTGGGAGACGCCCGACGAGAACGAGGAGAGAGAGATACGAACGCGACACAAGGAGGCAATGCGCACGCGGCAGCAGGACGGACCGAAGCGGAGAGGCGGGCAGAGCTAGGACGAAGTCACGATTCAGGACATACTGATGGTTCGGTCTTGTGCCAATGGTATGATATGTGCAGCAGCGAGCTAGCGCTGGCCGGGAAAGATATGTACAACTACCAGGATGTTGGATACAGGAAGTGAGAAGAAGAAATATGCACAGGGAGTAAAGGCTAAAGAGGGATGGACAGACTCCAAGCGAGGAGTCCCTTCTTAGATCTTGCCGACACCAGCCTTGTCCTTGATGCTGGCATTGGCCGCGGCGGCACTGGCAATGTTCTTGCCCTTGAAGTTGCCGAGGAAGCCAGAGTCGGTGCGCTGGAACGCGCCAGAGCTGCCGAACGAGTTGATGACGCAGGCGCGGCCGAGACCCGACTGGCACTGCGACAGAGCGCTGCCGGGGCTGGTGAAGAGCTGACCGCCGACGGCGGTGTCGACGGGGGCCGCGACGTTCTGGAAAACGTTGCCCTCGGCGAGGATCATGGCGCCCTTGTCGACCTCGAAGGCGTGGCCGGTGGACGAGTACATGTAGTTGTTGACAAAGTGCAGCAGCGTGTTGCCGGCGACCTTGGGGGCGCGGCCGGAGAAGTGGTGGACGTAGTTGCCCTTGAAGGTGACGAGGTCGTTGGAGCCGGTGAAGTAGAGGTTCCAGTAGTGCTGGTTGTTGCAGGTGGCGGACCAGGTGGACGCGCCGTCGATCTCGCTGTTGGAGATGGTGACGCGGTTCGAGGCGCCGTTGCCGAGCACAATGTGCTGCCGCCCGATCTGGCTCGTCTTGACGTGGTCGATCCACACGAGGTCCGCGCCGTCGAGGGTGATGGCGTCGCCGCCCCAGACGTACTGGGGGTTCAGCTGCGTGAAGTGCACGTTCTGGATGATGACGTTGCTGACGCCGCCCGAGATGCGCACGCCCTTGCCCTTGATCACGCCCGCGCTGCCCTGGCCGACGAGCGACTTGTTGCTCTTGACCTGGATCGGGTTCAGCGCGGCCTTGTCGTAGCGCACCGAGACCTTGGGCGCAGAGGCCTGGTAGTTGTTGCACCAGTTGTCCTTGTTGATGGCCGTCTGGCACTTGGACCCCGTGCCCCAGGGCGCGCAGCCCGTCTCGGACGCGGTGCCCTCGGAGCCGGTGAAGTCGAACGTCTTGGTGAGCACGATGACGCGCGGGGTCGAGTCGGTCAGGTACTTGACCAGGTCGGCGTTGCTGGCAGGGTACACGGCGCCCGCCGAGCCGCCGCCGGTGACGCCCTTGGCGAATCCCTCGGCAGCGCCCTTGACCTGGGCGGCGGCGGGGGCGAGGAGGAGCGCCGCCGCGGCGAGGAGGGTTGATGCGGTGTAATGCATTTTGAGCTCTTGGTGGGGCTTGGAGAAGAAGTCGGATGAACGAGAGGCGGCAAGAAACTGTTGCGATGATCTCTAAGAAAAGGAAACAAGAGCTTGGGGGAGTGCTGGACGAGGCTTGCTTATAACTAACACTACCACCGAGTTGTCCCTGAGGTGGGCCTCTGTTTCACTGTCAGAGGAGCATGGAACGCTCGCTGTCACCTCGGCATGAGAAACGCCGTGGCGGCAGGGTTTAGCGCAGGCCCATAGGCAATGGACGAAAGAGGCTCGAAATGCGGCTCTAGCCTTCGTCATGTGTGCAATGGGGCGGGCACTCCGATTGATTGCACGAAGGGACACTCCACGCGTGGGCCCATGGGCAATCTACATGGAGGAAGACAAATAAGCCAGGTTCAGGGGTCCCGTCGAAGGACTCGCTCGTTCTGGAAAGCCGCGCCGTTTCAAGTTTGGCATAGCGTTGTCTCCCACGGCTGGCAGTTGTCGTGCTCATTCAACTCTCGAGCAGCTTTGTGTATAATGGTCAGCACGCAATGCCGGTAGAAGGAGCAGAGTCGACGTCAGCCAAGCGTGACTGGTGCGAAATAGGTCTCGCCGTGGAGAGCACGGCTGTAACCCTCCATTGTCGAGATTGTCCCACGTGTGATGGGGTGAGCCCTTGCGAAGCCCTGGCAGACTTGTCCCTTTCGGGACCACGGACCGAGTGTTGCACCAAACAACGCCCGGTCCGTCCAAGTGCCAGGGGCCGCCTTGGTGTATCCTGGTGCCGACGGGCGGGACCCCTGGCTTGGGCTGTGGCTAGTTTCCGTCCGCCAATCGGGGCAACATGGCACCTGGATCGCGTGGCACACTGGATCTGTCAAGATGCTTGTCAGATGGTCCGATGCTGGGCGATAGCACAAACAGCTGTCGACTCTGCTTGCGATATTAACGATGATGACGTGCTTCGAGCTTCCTTTTGTCCGGCCTTGATTACAGCTACTGGTCAGGGGATCTACCACTATGCCGTCTCGCAAGCATCACCTCCTTGGCGCGCGGCAGTGTTCAGGCGGATGTGGAGCCATGTGTCTGGGACAGATTAATGGAGAAATTTGGAGAAAACGTTGGCGGGCGCGCGCCACATCATCACGCACGAATGGGGGCCGCGTGCTGATGTTTCATCCGAGACTGGGGCCGCGGACCACTGCCAATCTCCTGTCATGTCCCATGGTCCTTAGCTGAGCAGTAGAGCAGATGGATACGAATGTTATCTTTGGGAAAGGTCAGAATTCAAGGCCAACCTAGAAGCACCAGTCTCGCTTACATTGGATGGTCTGCGCACCAGCTCCGGCCTCGATAATCGTAACGCGCGGAGTAGACAGTACGATCTATCATGTCTTAAGCTCCTCGTCGAGAGACGGCGGCATTGTGACTTGGCTCCAGAGTCGGAGCGATAACGCCAGCCCTCGTGGTCTCAAGAAGCGAGTGCTGTAGAGTTGTGTCTTGCACGAGCCATGGCGACGATTGACAGAACCGTTTGCTGGGACATGATGGAAAACCCGCCCTTAGCTGATTTCCATACTTGTGAAGCTCACAGCCCAAGGATCTTCCTTGGGGCTCACCACCACTTGCTGACTCGTACGCCAACCCGAAATCCCTGCGTGTGTTCCCGGTTTATCGGGCCACGAGACTAGAGCCAGTGGCGGCATATCGGGGATGCAAAATCATCCGATGGGAACCTGTGCATCATGTCATGATGCCATCCAAGCGTCTCCACGAGGACATGCGAAAATGGTGCACTGCTTCACTACGCTTATGTAGCCTGTTCTCGCGCCCGTTGCCACCAAGAAATCCGTGGTAAAGAGTTACGTCAACTACTGCTTAGCATTCCGGGTATACTTTGAGCGCTGCCTCCACGACGAGCCATACCGGAGCAACAACACTGGCACGACGCCCACGACCGCACTCATCAGCGCGAGCACCGTGGACCCCCAGCCGAGCCCCAGGATACGGCCCATCGCCGCCGCCTCCAGGGGCAGAAACGCTCCCACCAGACACCGCACGACGATCGCGATTGTCAGCGCGGACACGGCGTAGAGGCCGAAGGCATCAACGATGTATGGCATGAGCGGGAGGAACGCGAGAGTCATGGACACGCGGATCCAGAACGCCGACAGCAAAAGCAGTGGCAGCGGCAGGCCGAGTGCGGCGCACCAGCCATACAGGGCCACGGCCGGGGGTAAGGTGGCCACGCCCCCAGAGCGCGAGTGGCAGCTTGTGCTCCGAGAGGCCTCTACTATCGTTGGCGACCGAGAGGCGGATGTAGATGCGGTCTAGCTGGTAGCGGCAGATTGCCACGCTGGTCGGGGTTCCCAGTCCTATTTCAGGTCAGAAAGAGATGATTAACTGCTGAGCTTTGTCGAGGAAGTGACAGGCAGGCATCACGTACCGTTGGCGGAAAATGCCCGAGTCGAAGAACAATCGGAATGACCGGAACATTAGAATCCCCAAAGCTAACAGCCTCTGCCTGAAATGGCTACCGTGCAGGCTGACGTCCATCTCTGGCATGTTCTTGCTTATGTCGATCTTGCCGCTTGAGACCCGCTTCTGCGGCTATGGGTGATATGTCTCCGCTAAATGCATCGCGAGCAGAAGCTAGCCAGCCCCAGACAAGATGACACTCGCACACATCACAGCCCGCCAACCCAGGCGAGCAGGAGACTGCCGACTGTCAGTCCGAGTGAGCCGGCAACCAAGAGGCAAGCATGACACAGCTCGCGCTGCTCGGGCGTGAAAATGTCGCCGACTACCGTAGGGTCCGGCACGCTCGCTTCCATCGCGGATCCTGTGAGCACGTGTGATACGATGAGCACCCCGGCGCTCTCGGCTAGCGCTCACATGGCCGTGGCAAGCGTGAAAGCCATGTTTGCGGCCCGGTAGTGATTGATAAAACGCTCGAGCGTTGTCGAAGATTTCACTTCGGTGCTCAACGGCTCAACATCGTCGCTGATGCTGGATGGTGGCGAATGATCCGGCGACATTGATATCAACGTTGAGTTGCACGAAACAGCGGTCCAAGTGTTGGTGTGTTCTCAGTTGAAGACCTACTACAGCAGTTTCACACAAAATTATTCCCCTGTTGCTGGCGGTACTTTCCCTGCGAGAATGCCGGCCTCGGGGTGAGGTAGTCTGGATCAACACATGACTTGGCTTTGGCTGCATCGCAAATCGCCAGCTTATGGCACAAGCGAATTCCGTCCAGTGCGACCGTGGAAGACAGGAACAGCATCAGCATAACAAAGGTATTTGGTAAGGTACATAGCAGTCATCCTTTGTGCTCGGCACGGAATCTCTATGCTTTCACAAGTATGTCACGGATGCCCGAGACGTCCAACGTGAGACGAACCGAAAGAGAATCAATTTCTGAGCACATACAGCGACGCGAGGACCACGCGCTTTTCATATCACATCCTCGTCCTCTCCACAAACCAGGTCTTACATACGGTCTCACCGGCTCCAAAGTGAACAGGTACGAAAGTCAAGAAGTTACGATATACCTAGCTCTAGTACGGATAGCGGCAGGGTGGGAAAGTGCGAACGAAGGAATGTATTTCACAACTGCGGCTCCCTGCCAGTTGTAGTTTTTCAGTTGGTTGCAGCTTGTTGTATGCACGGCCACTCCTCGCACCCTGACATCGTATTTAGCATCAAAGTAGGATCCTTTGGCCATGGCCCATCAACCGATACATTATGAAGCAATGATGGCTGTCACTGCTGTCACACCGCTTACCCTGCATGACTGACTGTGTTCACGGCACTCGGTCCCAGACGTCGACGTCAGACTGCTTCGAAATCAATCTATACCACTGGGCAGCAATCTCGTCCCGAGGTCGCACGGTGAGAGGGAAGTGAATTGATGCGGGTTGCTGCAAAGCGACACCTCATGCATTTGCCAAAACGGGACGCGGGCATGCAGTGCGGATCGGGCGCTTCTACTGCGTCCTTCCTTCCCTGTCAGTGTTGGGAGCTCGTTTCCCCGCTCTTTTGTCTCCGCTATATCATCATGTCATGCGGTTGACTTCCGAAGTGAACTGTCCAACGTAGTGCGACCGGGGAGGAAAGACCCCTCGACGGGCCAGCTTCGATTTGCGTCCAGTGAGAACAAACGGACCTGGGAGGACATTAGCATTCTAGCTTTCAGAACTCGGGTGAGGATAGCTTCCCTAGCTATAAAGAGGGAATGGGTCTCAATGATTTAAATCCCGATAATGTCTCACGTCATCGGAACAAGCAAGTACGAATCACAACCATCTTCTTGACTGGGTGTGTTGCCAACAACCTCGACACCCGGAATACACAAGAAAGCAAGCCATTTCAAAGCCTCAGCCTCGCCCTAATATGAGGGCCACCAATGAAGAGTTCGAGAGCATGGGAGAGCCCATGATGCCATCATCTCATAGCCTTTTACAGCACCACGGAAGTGGTTCACCGGCAAGCCGCCCCTGCCTGGAGTATGCCCTGGCATCAGCGAGACGGGCGTCATAAGGTCACTACCACTGCCTAATATCGCCTGGACCACCCAGCAATGGTTGCTAGACTGCTTTGACAACACATGGACGCTTACAAAGACTCTCTTCGCCGGCTTGCTTCAGTCGCTTGCGTCATCCTCCGCCGGCCGGCCCATGGGCTCCGCCACCTGATGAAATTCTACTACGGCCGCGCAGCAGTATTCTATGTCAAAACGTTCCAGGTGGCTTGGCTGACCGATCGGCCCATGAACCCAGAATTTGAGATCCTCCTCGAAGCCGGCGTGGACAAGAACTCCTGGGACGACCTCACGCAGGAGGAGAAGGATGCAGCGTGGGCAATCGTCATGGCATTCGAGCATGAGCGCATCATGACACCGCCACAGTGTTTCCCCATAGCGTCGTGTACGAAGGGTGCAACGGCAACCAGCCGCTATTCCTCCGCGGGGGAGACGGGCGCCAGCGACGCCCATGGTGCCGCTACTCGACGCGTTCCTGCAGGTCCCGATGCCTGAGAACCCGCTGACGGCAATCCTGCGTGAGTTTGAGGGCTACCGCGCCGCGCCGCACCGGCAATTCCTCGAGGACGTCACGCGGCGGTGCGGCGGCGGGGCCGGGAGCGCTAGGGAGTTTCGTCTCGCTTTTGGTGACGCATTATCCCGTTCAGCAGCGGATGGTTCTACTCCCACGCGTAAGGGAGAAGAAAACGAGGATGATGACGACGACGACGGCGATAGTGATGGTGATAATGGCAGGCGGCTCTTTGGCACGACGTCGGAGAACATCATGGACGCCGTGACGCGGCAAAGAGAGGCGCTGCAGAGAGAAAGGGATAAGATGGGTTCGAGAGGTGAAGAAGAGGGATGAGTGAGGAAGACAAAGCAGACTTGCACCTGGGCCACTTGAGGCTTTCTACACCTGCCAAGCGCGGTCTCTGCATGTGTTGTCAGAAGCGGCAGGGACCGTTCACAGAAGACTCGGCGACCAGTCATGTGATAACCAAGAACCAAAGAGTAACAATAGCGAACCACGCCTCTCAGCTTCGTCCTCCCAAACGTAGTTAGGGTTTCCATTTTCTCGTTCTTTGTGGGAGATTACCAACAACACGAGAGCAATAAACTCGCAGAAAGGGAAGTGAGATATAGAAATACGCTCTTACCACCAATATCTATGTAGGCCAGACTCCTAAGGGAACCACACACAACTCACATCCAAAATCGAACGAATATTGTAGCTAGCTACCATTCCTTTCCTCACCAAGCCTCTGGATCATCCGAGCTGGTTAGAAACAGCTCATGGCAAATACCCGCAGAGCCACATCTCACGCCACATTCCTCCCGCGAAACCATGTTTTCTGCATACAGACACGTAGCATCAAGCAAATGTTTATTCATGTACCCTAGGATATTTGCAGCAATGTCCGTGGAAACACAGAAGTCCGAAAGATCGGACAGCAGCGCAAGGGTAAAGCCGATGGGAGGTATAAGAACCAACCAAAAGTGATCACAAAGAAGAATGACCAAAAAAAAAAAAGCCAAGAAAAAGGAAAATAGGGAAAAAAGGAAAAAAGAAATACACGATTACAAAACACAGCACCACCCCATAGACATCTCCCAACCCCCACGCTTCATCAAATGTCCACGCCGGTTGCCCGAGAGATTGCGCCCCATTGATGAACAACAGGGTCTCAATTTCCCGAAACCGGCCGAGTGTGTGCAACGCCGGCTCGCATGCACATCCACCATTGTCCGTTTCCGGGCCGTACTTTTTTACCTTGGAACAGGGTCCCATCATGTGGCTCTCACTCGAAGCCCCGAATTTTGGCTGCCCGCCCAAAACTCCCGCTACCCAGCCGTCCGGTCGCTCCCGGTCGTCCCCTCCCTCGTCTCCACTCACACACTTACAACGCACAATTCGTACTGTACATACTCTCACGTATCCACACACACACTCACCACACACACAAGCTCCGACCCCTCCCGGCACTTCAAGAGCAAACAGATCGATCAGCCGAAAAAAACAAAACAACAATCCACTTTATCCAGAGTGAGACCACCCCCCCTGCCTTCCCCCCCCGGCCCCTCCCTTTCGTCGGCACAGTGCCCGGCCCGATGCGGCTCTCTGGTTGGCCTCAGCCTTAGCCGGCGCCTTTAGTTCAAAGTACCTTTGCCTATCGCTCTCTCCTCCGAAGCGGGGATTTTCCCGGTCCCAGACTGGCGTTTAAGCGCGCAGGGCACCAAGTTGGGGCAATGCCAAGTTTCACTCCCACTATCCGTCCTCCTGCCTTCCATGTAATTACTACAGAGGACAGACTCCCTGACATGCCACGTCCCCCCTGTTCCGCTCCGCCCTGTACAAGAGCCCACCGGCCGATGGTTCCCATCTCGCGTTCCCATTCGTTCTGGCACGACAAACCAAAAGGGGGCGAATCGGTGGTCTAAATTGTGTCACACTATCGCTATATCGAGAGCAGTGCGAAGAACGAAACCCCCCAGTGGAGGCCTGGATATCATTAATGATTAGTGAACAACACCCCTGCGTCGTCCATGCTCGTACTCCATCGCCTGGCGCGCCGGCCCCGGCATGCATCACTCTCCTCCCAAGCTACCGCTCTCGGTCTTTAGAGGCGACGCACTGCCGCTCTTAGATTCCGCCACCGTCACCTGTCCGAGCGTCCGCGCCAGCTCGGAGAGGGTCTGGTTGTGCGGGTCGTCGGCCATGGTCGTCGCCATGGCCGGCCAGCTCATCTGCACGGCATGCATCTGCGACACCTTGGCCTCGTCCGTGTCGCTGCGCATGATACCCTCGCTCAGCAGCAGAGCCTGATCTTCGGGCCGCATCTTGGCCCTGACCATGCGGAACAGCAGCTCTGCTACGCTGTGGTTGCGGCTCTGGTCTCGCAGCCCCTTGACCAGCAGAATCAGCGTTGCCTGGGCATCGTGCACCTCAGCCCCGGCCAAGGTCCCCTGGCTCAGCATGTCGGCATACATGTTGGCCAGCATGACCAGTGGCTGGGCGATCCACGAGTCGGCGCTCTCGAAACCGTGCCGGAGGTAGTACAGTCGCAGTAGCGTCACCATCCGTCGCCTGGCTTCCTTGACCAGTGCTTTCGGGCTTGGCGTCTGGTACCCTAGGACGTCTTCCACAGGTCCATAGATGGACACAGTCATGGCTTGATAATAGCAGCTGCCATGTGGCAAGGGTGAATTAGTGGGACTCGCGACCAAGTGAGAGAGTGTTTCGCAGCTTACTGTAGTTGGAAGTGAGCCGGCAAGGCGATCTGCCTAGCGGTCAGGCAAGGAGGCAGTTGGCGGGCCCACGCCTCGAGGCGAGCATAGAAGCCGTTAGCTATCGCCAAGCTGCTTTCGGGGTAACGCCTGATATTCTCGGCGCTCATGGCCGAGTTCTTGCAGAAGTAGACTTGTGATAGCTCGTTCAAGATGACGCGAAGGTGGCACCGCGCGTGCAGGAACTGGCCGAGATGTGTTGGGGAGAGGGAGGCCGTGTCGGGATACTTGAGCGCCACGTCTCCGTACCACCGCGGCTCCTCCGCGAGGTCCGGTAGTTTCCACCGCGGCGGCTGCGTTAGGACGGGGACAACAAAGAAATGATAGGCCATGAGTCTGTCTGGTTGTGAGCGGCAGGGACGAAAGCATGCATGTGTGAGCACGGAGTCTTTTACTTACGTCTCCCAGTTATATAGCGACCAGGCCGTAAACGCTCTTCCTATAGTCAATCGGTCCTTGGCCACCGTGGGCGGAGGCGCGTTGCTATAGTTGAACAAGTCGATTGCCACGGCCATTTGTACGGCTCGGTCCATGTACGTCTTGGCCACTCTATCCATGCAGGACAGGCTGATTGCGACTTGAATAGTCAGGCCAGCTTGGATCGTGGTCAATGCGATGGGCTTAATGTTACCCTCCTGGTCGAACTCGACATAGTCTGGGTGTGCTTTGATCTCCCACAGCCGCCGGGCCTCTACTAGAAACTTGTAGGAGAGCGCGTCGGGATTCCAGTACTCGGCCCTGTCCTCAAACGGCATGTACGTGCCCTATGTGTTTGCACAGGGAGTTAGTCGGTGGGCTGCCATTTGGTGCCCCACCGGCAGCGGCGGGGATACAGACGTACACAAGCAATAGCCAAGACGGCATTGACCAGGAGGGACGAGCAGAAGTCTGTCCGGCCGGTCGCCATGTCCTCGAGAAAGTAGTCGATGTGGAAGTGGGCAGGGGTGTTATAGTCGTTTTTGAAGTAGCTGGCCAGAAGGTCCCGCATGAGGACGTCGTCCTTGGAGACGCGTGTCCAGGCCGAAGGGCACACGGAGCATAGGCGGGGCACGATGGCCTCGGCGGCATGGTAGGGCATGACATAGAGATTCTGGATCTCGCGGCGCTCGTGGACCACGGACAGCTCTCGTGCGCGGGGACTAGACGTGCCACTCTGGGGCGACGCCGATGGTGAAGGGAAGACGGAGGCGGCCTCGTAGATGAAGGAGTCCAGATAGGGGTTGTCGCCGAGCAGGCTGGCGGGCATCCCGGGCATGACGGGGAAGGCGTAGCGGAAGCGGGTCTCTGGCTTGACGGCGAGCTCGAGGAGGGCGTTGCCGGCAGAGAGCTGGCCGAGGACGCGTTCTGGCTGGTCGCCGGCACGGAGGCGGCGGATGATGGCGAGGGCCTGGTCGTCGGAGATGGACTTGAGCAGCTCGACGAGGTTGCGGTGCGGGGCATCGACGCTGTTGAGCTGGTTGTAGCGGCGCTTGAGGGCCTGGCCGCGGGTCTCGGAGACGGACGTGGTGTAGTGACATGTCGAACCGCGACGGCTGCAGACGAGGCAGATGGGCCGCTCGCCGGAGCACTTTGACTTGCGGCGGCGGCATGCCTCGCAGGCGGCGAGGACGTACGACTTGCGAGGGCCATCCTTGGGAAGTGCCTGCGAGGAGGCGCGGCGGCGAGCAGGATCAGGCCCGTCGGCGGGGAGCAGCTGGCGGAGGTTTGCAGCAGCGGCGGCCGATGAGGCCGGGGTGGCCGGCGGAGGCGGCGACATGATGGCAGGCGGAGGAGCAGGGCCGAGGTCAGGCGCGCGACAGCTTCGGCTCCGGGCGGGTGGCCATTGAGGCCCCAGTGGAGGGCGGGAAGGAGTGAGGGCGCCGGCGAGGATGACGATGGGAGGATGGCGGGGTGGGGAGGACGAGGACAAGGACAAGGACGAGGACGAGGCGGAGGAGGTGGAGGGCACCGGCCGCAAGGTACGTCAAGGCGCAGCCAGGGTGCTCCTTCCCAGAGTCCACCCGCGAGGCCGCTAGACAGGGCCTACGGAAAGCAGTCCGCCCTTGGCCAGCCTCAGGCAGCACCTGCACAGCAAGCGCATTCGTGACCTTCAGTACCTTATCGTGGGTGGCTTATCGTCGATTCCTCGAGGTTCGGAGGCTATCCGACGGCGCAAGGTACAGGTACGTACGCGTACGCCAGGGCGCTGGACACTGTGACGCACTGCGCTGTGGAGCCAGGTCCGAGCCGCCTGCGCCAGAAGAACCCTGCCCGCTAGTAGCGTACCTTGGGGTGCGCACCTTTTTAGTTTTTGCTTTCGTGCCTCCCCTTCTCTCCGCACCGGCACCCGCTGCGAATCCGACCCGTCGGGGCTGCTTGGACCCGACAGCCAGTGCTGCATGTCTCTGCCACTTTGCAGCCACGGCCTGGGCCGACAGGTCGACACATGTTGGCGGGCAGCCTGCGTGGAGCAGCACGGACGGCGCAGAGTAAGCGCCATCGGTAGGTGCAGCCCTGGAGGGAGTCCAAGCACCGGCCGGCGGGGTCGTTGGGGGGGCTGGCCTGGGCCAGGGCCAGGGCCAGGGCCAGGGCCCAGAGATCCGTCCGTTTTGGCTGCAGCTGCACGATTCGTGCTGGGCCTCGGCGTGCCTCTTTTCCTCGACTGCAGGCGGCGCAGGAAAAGGAGACGAGCTCGCAGACGCGGCCGGGCAGTGTCCTCCGCAACACCCGGCCAGTCTGACCGCCCGACGGAATATCTGCCCACCTACCTTACCTGTATCTGAGCACGCTACGCACGGCAATCGCCTCGCGGTGGACGGCGCCGATCCTCTCTCTCCACCTCGGCCATCTGAGATCTCGGCACTTTGCGCGATCTAGATCTCCCTCCTGCTCACCCCCCCATTGGCCAGCCCCTCTCCCCCCATCTCAGACATTCCTCTGCACAGCAGTGCTGTCTTGCTTGTCTCGCTTGCCTCGCCTGTCGTCCTCCCATCCCAGCCGCATCCTGCTGCAGTGCTGCTCCTGCACCCTCGGCGGGGCCCGGCCCGATGTCGTTCCTCTCCAAGATGCTCGCCCGCCGCAGAGATCGGCGGCCCCCGAAGCGCTCGGCTGCCCACATCCCCCGCGGCATCGCCACGCACCACGACGACCCCTGGGACGGCCCGTCGCTCGGCCCAGACCTCATCCCGGCCCTCCCTCGCTCCCCCATCGACTACGCCTTCAGCGCCGAGCGCCAGGCCTGGGTGCCCCAGCCGCGGCCTGTCTCCCCGATCCTGCCCATCCAGCCCGATGCCGACCATCACCACCGCCACCAGCAGCACCACCGCGAGCACCAGCTCCGCCACCAGGCCTCCACAGGTGACCTCGAGAGGATCGTCTACTTCCTGTCCTCCCCGACAGCCGCCACCTTCTCGTCCGCGTCGCTGCCCCCTCGCCACCCGCACCATGCCGACCACCACCTTCATCATCACCAGAGCCGCGACAGTCTACGTCCCTGGGCACCGCCAACCCAGACGCCGTCCCCATTGAGCACCCAGGACTCTTTCGACGTCGGGACCCTACCCATCGAGGGTCCCGGGGGCTCGATGGCTTCGGCCGCAGACGGGTCTTCCTCACCAGGCTCGGAGACGTCAGAAGACGAGCCAACGCCGGGCCTGTCCTACACTGGCGCCGTACCCGAGCGGGACCAGGAGGAATACATCGAGTCCCCACGACAGAGCCAGTCACGACCTGCGCCGCAGCACTTCCCCTCGTCGCAGGTCCTCCCGCAGCAGCAGCAACAGCAACAGCAACGTCAGCAACACCCGCAGCACGGCCTCCCGGATCAGGTCGAGTACCTGTCGGACGACACCGAGTCCGGCGACGAGGACGAGCCTTGCCAGCATGAGCCACAAGGACTGGAGCAGTTCAGTCGGGCCAGCAAGGAACCACTACAAAGCCCGAGCACAACCATCGCGACCAACTCTACGGGCCCGTTCCTGGTAGACCACAATCGAGACGGCGAGGACGAGTTGCAAGGGCTGGGTGAGCTCCGTCCACAACCATATGTTCAGCAGAACAACTATGGCGGCGTTGCATACCAAGTCTCGGACAATGAGGAGGAGGACGACAACGACGACGATGACTACGAAGACGACGCCGTGGCATACGATGACGATACCGTCAGCGAGCTGTCTTCGTACTCGGCTGCGGCTGCAGCATTTCCCCTCGCTGTATCGACAATTGGTCTTGCTACTACCATCGACGCAGAGACCGACACCGTGGACAGCCTCAACGACCCAGCTCCAGCGCCAGTCGAGAGCAAGTTCACGGCGTTGTCACCGCCACCGCGGCACTCGATGAGCAGTGCAGGCCAGAGGTTGACCTCGACGTCACAGTACGACCGGGCGAGCAGCAACGTCATGGACTTTACTGTTGACACGGCAAGCAGTCGCGACGGGCTACAAAGTCCGCTGTCGAGTGTTGACGAGGACCATGAGCGGACGAGCTGGGTGAGCAGTGTATCGTCGTACTACGGCAACACGGAGAATGCTCGGTAGCCGATGGGAGTGGCCGGGACTCGGCTTCACGACGAATTGCAAGCATTGCCAACCTTGAGGTGCCATAATGATACCCCGCCGTGGCCGGTTCGTGGCGCAGCCGGCCGACGTCACAGCGTTTATTCTCGCTGTCATCGCAGACAACACAATAGCAAACCTATCTGCGCCAAGTTTGTCCATGTTGATTTCCCCTTGTGTTGCGAAACTGAGCTCCCGCCGGAGATAATGAGCACATGGGTTTAGGTCCGAGCCGTTGCCCGATTGAGAGGGGGGGTGGGGGGGTGTTGACGTGATGATGCGTCGATTGGGTTTGGCCGGTGGTGGGGACGACCCTTGAATGCTCAAATGGGACGCCCTGCAGACTGCAGTCGGCCGATGGGCTCATTGTCAGGCTAGCTCACGTGTGCCTGACCGCCAGACTAGTCGGCCTGGGTTGGGTTGGGTTGTCTCTGCTCTGTTCTATTGTCCACTACCCATTCTGACGTCAACGCATTCCGCACGCCGTCACGCGGACAATCCAGAGACGCCTCTGCGACTGCATGCCCACCATGAGCACCACCAAGGTCCGGGACAGCGGCGGGCTGTCCGGCGAGGGCACCACCATCCTCATCGTCGTCGGCACCGGCGGCTTCACCCACGCCGCCCCTATGCTCGAGGTCGGCCGCCTGCTCGCTGCTCGCGGCCACCACATCGAGTTCGCCACCCACCGCGGCCAGGAGCGCTGGGTCGACGCCGAGGCCGCCCGGTCCCGCTACGGCTTCGTGTCACGGGTGCACCTCATGGGCGAGCCCATGGACGTCGAGGCCGAGGTCGAGCACTACATGCAGATGCAGGAGACGGACGCCCGCGTCGACTACCGCGCCTATGCAGCCCCCAAGCTGCGCGTCGACGCCTTCTGGGAGGCCGACTACGCCAGCCTCGTCGACATTGTCACCGGGCCCGCCGCGGCGAAGCCGGACCTCATCCTCGCCGACTTCTTTGTCGACATGGCCTGCCGCGACATCCAGCGCCAGTTCGACATCCCCCTCGCCAGCATGTGGCCCCAGATGCCCTACGGCATGCTCGGCGCCTCGTACATCCCGGGCCCGCCGGGCCTGCAGATCGACGCCCTCACCAGCGAGCACGCCTCGCTGTGGACGCGCCTCCGAGCGGCCCTTCGCCCCTTGCGCGCCCTGCCTGTCATGCTCACATACCTCGGCTTCCTGCGGTCCATGCGACTGCGCGCGGGCGTGCCGTACCTGCTGCCCTTCACCAGCAAGCCGAACCACCTCGTCCTCGTCAACTCATTCTGGGGGCTCGAGACGCCCCGCGACCTCCCGCCCCTCGCGTGCCCCGTCGGGCCGATCCTGTCCGAGGAGTACCCGGCCCTGTACGACGGGCTGCGGGAGTTCCTGGACGCGCGGGAGAGGGTCGTGTACGTGTGCTTCGGGACGCACGTGCAGGTGCCGTACCGCGATCTCAGGAAGATCGTGGCCGCACTGCTGGCGCTGATGCTACCGCGGGAGACGATGGAGGCTCTGTGCTACGCGGACGGAGGTGATGAGGGCCAGGGACGGAAGAAGGGGAAGCGGAAAACGGGGTACAGGGAACTTGACTACGAGGCTGTATATCGCGAAGCACGGCGCCATTTGGACACGGTGGCTAGCACAAGCATAGTAGGGGCGGCGGCAGCACCCTCCGGCTCAGCACGGGGCATCATCGACGGCGTCGTCTGGGCCGTCCCGGCGAGCCAGGTCCCGCACTTCCACCGCCCGCACGACTTTGCCGCCGCCCACGACGACGACTCTTTCCCCTCCAACGACGAGACGTTCCTCATCAGCGCGATCCTCGAACACGCCCACCCGTCGTGGCACATCACTTCCTTCGCCCCGCAGCGCGCGGTGCTCGCGCACCCTTCCACGGTGCTGTTCCTGACGCACGGCGGCGCGAGCTCCGTGCAGGAGGCGCTGTTCCACGGCACGCCGATGCTGTGCCTGGGCTACTTTTTCGACCAGCCGCTCAACGGCCTGCGGATCATCGAGGCCGGGGTGGGCGAGGCGCTGGACAAAGCAGCGTTCAGCGCGGGCGAGATCGTGGAGAAGATTGCGGGGATCGTGCTCGATGATGGCGGTAGGGCGGCAAAGAAGGAAGAGGGCGAGTACGCGCGCAACGTGGAGCGGATGCGGTGCATCGCGCGCGTGGCGAGCCGGAGGAAGGAGCTGGCCGCGGACCTGGTGCAGGAGGTGCTGTTTGACCACAAGTACGGCGCGGCGACGGGGAGCGACACGACTGTGGGTGCTCTGACTGGGGCTCTGCCGGAGCCCGCGATGGACTCGGAAGGGGAGGATGATGATGACGAGCACAGCAGTGATGATAGCGACAGCGATGTTAGTAGCGAGGATCTAGAAGCCGGGCTCGGCGGGGCGTCCACGACATCATGGCGGAAAGAGCAGCGCAGGAGGAAGAAAAAGGGGAGCAAGAAGACGGGGGCCATCAGCACCGGCAGCGGCAAGTACGGCACCATGTCAGGCTCATCGAAGAGAGACCAGCCGCTCGGGAATGGGACGGGCAAGGACGGGACACAGCAAAGCAGCAGCAGCAAGCGGAGGAGGAGGAGGCCGATGCACCTCCAGACGGCAGACATGCGCATGCCCGTGTGGCGCGCGCGCAACTGGGACCTCGCGCTCGTCGGCGTGGCGGCGGCCGCCGCGGCAGGCGGGGTCGGGTGGTTCGCGTGGGCGAGGCTGGTCGGGGGTGGTGGTGGTGGCGGCAGTGGGAGCGGTTGAACGGACATTGCTGTCGCTGGTCAAAAAAACGCAGGCTATACAGGGCAGAGTAGAGTGTGTGCTCCGAGGGGAGCGTCGGCATGTACATACAAATCCACTCATCCCGTCTCTCCGTTACTTGTCAGAGCCGCCTGTGCATGACATCCACACTCTACGTATATTCTACGAATAATACTCATCATGATGGAGATCACGCCTGCGCTGTCTCCTTCTCCCAGGATGACAGCGAGGCGCACCATAGCTGAATGTTGCCCTAAGTCTCGACCACTTCACTACGTACACTAGCTGCGAAACAGCACAAAGGTCCGTACTAGTACCAGTACAGCCTTTTTTGCTAGTATCTCTGGGAAACCAGCCGTGTCTTACACGTGGAGCCACACGGAAGAGAGCATTTAAAGGCCCTCTTGTATGAATAGGCACGAACCTAGACAATGAGCGCCGGCCGTGGGATGAGAGAGATCTTTTCCTGTCTAGTGTGATCATCACAGGTAGCTTGGCGGGCTAGTGGTAGGTAGACTGGAGAGATGTGACGGTCAATGCAAGATGACGTTTCGTATTAATGCACCGATGGGTCAGCTGTGGTCCATGTTGAGGCGGATGCTGGGGATGATTCAGTGTCAGTGGTTTTCCCGGAGGAACGTTGCTCTGGTGGTTGTTCTTGGTTTCTTTGCATATACCCAAGGTAGGTCTTCCTATCTCTTCATCGCCACGTAACCTGATGGTAGATCTACGCTTATGCTGAGATGATTTTAGGAATGGCTGAGCGACATGGGCGCGGAATACCTCTCGTTCTTTTTCCATGTGTCACGGATGATAGAGACGGGGTTTGCAGTCGGCCCAGCTTGAGGATTCTGAGAGGGAAACAACAAAGGGAGAAGACCAAGTGCTGTATCTCCTCACATGTTTTCCTCCCCAGTCTCGTAAACACGTCCCGACGCTGACAGCCACTGAATCGCGATCGCTTGCTGTATCGGGCTGACCTCCCTGGACTGATCGACTGCACGTGGTCGGTCCTCCCGCTGGGGCGGACCCGGATGCCGCACGTCGCATGACCCAGCCAAGCTGGTAGACTGCCTGATATAGTGCGCTTATGAATGCTTTTCTTCTCTTCTCTTGTTCCAGAGCTGGCTGTGCCTCGTATCCCATCGCAGTACAGTCTCGCTGCCTCGAAACCGGTCTGACCACGGACTGGAGAGTTTCGTGCAGCAAGAGTGCTCCACCGCGAAAGTGCCTCGCATGGAATTATCTGCTCCTTCCAAACAAGTCACCAGTGCGTGAGACACCGCTAGCCCGGCTTATTTTCTTCTCCGCGCTTCGGGGCGGCCCGTAAATTGCTTGCTATGTGCCTACCTAAAGCTAGTCTTGGTTACTCCCTTCCGCTTAGTCCGGGGGGCCTGGAGGAAAGAGAGAGTCTGTTGTATATTAGCTGCAACTAGACTCTGGTTAGACCGGTGCTCCTCGTGGCCTAACTTAGCAAGGTGGCTATTGAGACAAAGAAGCGTCCCCATCCATGCGCATATGAGGTACGAGGAGAATCGGGTCGATCCTTCATGGCCTTGCTATGTAACCAGTATCGGCAGCGGCGGCTGTGATCGCGATGAGAGTCCCGACGGCGCAAAGCCTGCTTCGAGACATTGAGCCCAAATGGGGAAATGCCCCAGTTGCAGGTGAGACTCTGACAATGGGGCCGGTGCGGGCTGTGGCTGTTTAGATTTGAACAGTAGTGCGGAAAGCTCGGCTTCACGCATCTTTGGTTGGGTATGGCATAGGTTCCTCGATATGGAGCGAAAGGACCAGCTGGGAGAAAGGCCTATCGCAATATAACTGTCTATGATGACCATTGGAAAGTCGCATCGTTCTCGATGGATGCAGAGATACAAGGTAAAAGACAGACTAGCTGCAATATTCGATTTCAAGATGCCGTCTGCCGGAGGCCTTGCTCGGAACGAGCAACGCCTCGAAGAATCCAAGACAGCGTGTACAGCGTGTACAGCGTGTACAGCATGGATCAATGGGACTTGCCGTGCCGTCCCGTTGTCACATAGCCGTCCATCAAGTGTCTCAGTCCGGCATACATTTTCTACGTGCCGCGCAGAGACTAGTCGTTCTAGGGCGTACCGCTGCCTATCACCGTCGAACCACGTGCTGGAATCAACCCGATTGAGCACGACTTCAGATCTGCTAGTGCTAGTGTCCGCGATGTTGTTCGCAACAGCTTGCTCCGATAGGGCGAACGCTGCACGCAAGGGATGACCGCAACGGAGCTTTTTGTGAGACATATGTGTCTCTGAATGCGAGGAGTAAGCGTCCATATACTGGCAGCACAGTTGTCTCACTGCTCACTAATCGTGGGGTAACATGCGCACTAACAGTCAACACCGACGAATCACGGGGTTTTGCAGAGTTTGGCAGATCACATACGGAGTACGAGGAGAGGGAAAATCTGGTACTGTCCATGCTCGCTACGGGCCAGACGCCAAGGTGTCTCAAATCTTGGGGGCAGATGCTACCGCTGACGCTGTTCAAGCGCGCTCCCAAGACGGAATGGGAGTGGCCCTCAGGGGCCCTAATGCAGAAAGCGTTCAAGCTGCTCTTGGCGCTCGCGCTTCCCGTCGGCAGTAGCGGTATCGTGCGCTTCACTGCCCGTGTGGTTCTAGGTCGATTTGAGCTGGAACAGCACTCCATGTACTCATGGGAGGCATCGTGATCGCGACGGCCGCGAGAGTCATGACGTGCCTTTGCGGACTGGGCCGAGCCAAGCTGTGGAACTGGCGAGCGACAGTATGCCGAGAAAGGACGAGCCTGTGTCCACGAAAGTGTATATAATACTCTCTCCCCGTCTGCATTTGCAGGAGAATTCTTGAAAGAGCACACCACGAGCATCAGCACAACTGCCCAAGCCTTCTTCACTCCCATCGCCAGCTCCCTCACAGCCACCATGCTCTCCCTCAAGTCCTCCATCGCCGTCGCCGCCACCCTGTGGTCGCAGATCGGCTCTGCCGCTCCTGTCAACGATGAGCGCGACCTGACCTGCCTCATTCCCGCGGCCCAGAACGCCAACTTTGACGACCTGACTGGCCTGCCCGGTGTCAACCTGAACCCGCTGCCCACGCCTTACAAGGGCCTCGACTACCGCGGCTTCAGCTACGCCAACGTCCTCCTCCCAGGCCTCACGCCTGGTGTCCGCCCGCAGACCGGCAGCCGGTGAGTTCAACTTCTCCTCTACCATCCACATCAGACATGATCACAAAACTGACAATTGCAACCCCCTTTTCTCCTTAGCTACGGCGTGACAAACATCGTTACCCAGCTCGAGGGCAGCCCCATCATCACCGCGCTCTACGAGGGCTCCACGATTAGCGGCTTCGACCTGAACTCGCTGTACTTCGGTTGCGCGATCAGCATCACCCAGGCCGTTGCGGGCATCCCTGTCGAGTGCACCATCACTATCACGGGCTACCGCGGCGACAGCAACGACGTCGGCAACGCCACGCAGGCGTGCTCCCGCACGTTCGACTACAAGCCCAAGTCCATCTTCTTCTCGCAGGCCATGGGCTTCACGGGCGCCAACGCCTTCCCCCTGTGCACCAACGTCCAGTTCGTCCGGGTCACGTACTCGACCCCCGGCCCGCTGTCGCCTGCTGCCGCGGCTGTCAGTGTTCTGGTCGATGACGTGCGTTACGGCACTCGGTCTTGCCCCTTGTAAGTTAGGGAAGTGGCGACTTCTGGGCTGAGGACTACCCGGCTGCATCCCTTTTGACAGCAGGAGGAGGTATAGGGGATAAAGCCGAAGGACGGTCGGATGCTGGTTATGGTCTGACGAGCTGCAGCCTCGTTACATGACCGGTAATGTGTGGAAGACACCCGTGGCTGGGGAGGATCAGTGGTGTCGGTGCGGGACTCTGATAGGATGTTGATTGCTTTGGGAGCAGTCTGGCACTTCAACATGCTCGTCTTGAGCACCGAGGTTCTCGTGCCGACGGTGAATTGGTTGGGGTGGAGGGTTTGGACATCGCGGTCGCGAGCAGAATGGTAGACAATGATGTATTAGCTCCAGTTCTGAATCAGCTACAATGACAGCACACATCATGTTAGACCACATGTGCCACGCAACTTCCCATGGGCTGCTGACAACGCACCGCCGAGCTTCATGATCGGGCATTGAGCACATCTGAACACTCCCTACGACCATCTCTACTTTGGACACTGCAGACGGGAACACGGTTAACCAGCATGCCCTAGTCGGATCCCGCGCTCAGCTCACTACGACCCAGTGGGGCTGTTGCTCGTACCGCGATGAGAAGAGTCGTTAAGCTCCCGCCTTCTCATTCGTCGATTCTTTCCAAAGAAGGTGCTATCGTCCAGTGGTTAAGACATCACGTTGTGGTTGTACACTAGTACAGTTAACACTTTCACTGTCACGCAAGTAAATTGCCGTGAAAACGCCGGTTCGATTCCGGCTAGCGCCATCTATCCGATGATTTCTCTTTTTGCTGCCTTGAGAATCCGCGATGTGCGTGGTAGGTGGGTAAGGCAGTGGAGATGTCCTTTTTTGACCCTTGTGACAGAGATGGTGGCGGGTGGGCATCGTGGGCCCAGATGGAGCATCATGGCACAGTACAGCACTAGTGTTCACACTGCTAGATTGTGAGTCGGGAGATGTTTGCAATGAAATTCGAGCTCCAGCTGAACCATGCCGGTTTCCTCCTCTGCACGGGGTAGAGATCTTGTTCGACTTGGCCACATGAGCGAGATATCGCAGGGTCATCCTATGGTTGTCCTGCATGAACCCATGGTCATAGCACCACGGAACCAGGGTGGGCTCGCCGCTGGCCTTCTCGGTTGACACATGCAGTCTGCTTGCTTCGTATGTTCAAGGTGTAGCAGCTCCATGGTATACTTGATTGATTGCACTGCACCCTAGGACACGCGGTCCACTTAGTGATCCCGAGGAATCCGATGTCCGCTGCGTCCCCTAGAGCGCGGGGAGCGAAGTGGCCCGGGGTGGAGTTGTCACATTCTTGACTCGTCAGAACAGGGGGTTTTATTCGATATTCAAGAAGTTCGGGCGCGGGCTGGGATACCCCTGGATCTGTCAAACGAGAAAATTGGGCACTTGGCTTCCAGGTAACCGTTATGTTTGCTTACACTCGGAGCTGGCGCATGTGCCTAACTGTGAGATAATGCCTTGGGGAGACGAAATTTTCAAGGACTCCTCGTACTCACTTCAATCTTGTCAAGAACTAGCCTTATCTTGCGACGGCATTGAACTGGCGGACGGAAAAGTGCCCTATCACGATATTCTCCCAAGGATCCAGCTGGGCCATTCCCCTGGTCTCGAGTTGCTTCATCTCGGCATCAAGTGTTGCCGCAGGCCTTCCAGCGCATATTTGGCTTCCGCAATTACGTGTGCAAGCGAAGATGGCCACCTTTTCAAAAATTCCAAACATATCGGACGTCTGGTTTGGTAGTCTAATGTCGACAGATCGGGATTCGCAGGTCCAGGTCCGTAGCTTGCATGTGACACGATAGGTGCAGCGCTCTCATGAGATTGCTTCAAATTACAATAATCGCCAGCTACATATTCTGGGTTGAGAGATGATAATTGCTGTTCGGGGCATGTGATAATCTAAGTTCACGTCGATCCATGCGTGTCTCGCATCGCCTATGGCCGTCTGCTGCATTGCCTCGCTGTGCGGCTAATTCACAAGGCTGCGCCTCATTCACTGGATGCTATTACACCTGTGGCCGAGGCCATCTTAGCTCTTCCGATCCGTGATCCTCAACCACATCCCCTCCTGCACGAAGATGCCATAGTTGCTCGTGGTCATCGGCTTCGAAGGGTCGATGAGTTGGAAGTCAAAGTTTCGAAGCAGCTGACACATTCTCGCATCAGCACTACTGTTATATTGCAAGAAACGGTCGAAAGAGGAACAACAACACTTACCTGGATATACGTCTTCTCCAACTCCATGAACGCGAAGGTCTTCCCGCTGCAACCCCATCGGCCATTGCCAAACACCAACTCAACGTGAGCACGCCACTGCGTAGTCTGCTCGGGACTTAGGTCGAGCCACCTCTCGGGGCGGAACACATCCGCATCGTCCCCGAACATCTCTTTCGATCGCTGGAGGCCCAGGAAGTTCGTCGCCACTCTTGTCCCACCTGGTACGTAGAATCCGCACAAGGTGTCACCACCTGGAGGAACATCCTTCATGACCAGCCCCGAGAACGGGATGTGCACCCTCAGCCCTTCGTAAATGACAGCCTGCAGGTACGGCAGCTTCCGCGACTCCTCAGCCGTCGCGACGGGGGAGCTGAGGGCACCCGCGGCGTCGGCGGCGTCGATCTCACGCTGCAGGGTGGCGTAGGCCGCGGGCCGGGTGAGCAGGCTGTAGAGTGTGCCACGCAGGGCAGTGGCGGTGGTGTCGGAGCCCGCGATGATCTGGAACTGGACCTCGGACTCGCAGGCGCGCTGGGACACGCCGTGGCGGACAAAGGAGCCCTGTGATTTTGGGGAGGGGAGGTGGTCAGCCTTACTCTGGACGTTTGGCGTGTCTCTGGGTAGGAGCTCATGTTCTTACCAGCATGTCAAACTTGTCTTTGGCTTTCTCGCCGAATCGTTCTGCCACAACGCGGTTGGCGGCACTAGCGTGTCGTGTCAGTAACTTGTTCTTCATCTGGCAGGGCGGGTTCCCAGACTCACTCAATCATCTTCCCATATCCCTTTGCGTCCGTAGCCTTGGGGCCCAGCAAGCTCGTGAACCTCTGCGAGAAAACGATGTTGCCGATCCAGGGCACATCCGCGCCCGCATGCAGCATCGGCAGCATCGCGGTCGTCGACTCGATGTATTCATGCACGTCCGCATCAGCCGCGAGGAATCCAAACGCCTTGCCGTACGCGACCTGCGTGATTGCGTCGAGCGTGAAGTACTGGATCTTGCTCGCAAAGTCCATCGGGCGCAGACCCTCGCCGGTCGCGGACGCAGAGACGTACTTCTCCCGGATGAACTTGGTCAAGGCCTGGAGCTGGACGTCCACCCCGGTCTCGATGTTCGGGTTCTCCTTGCCGCCATACCCGAAGCTCAGCTTTGCCTTCATCTTGTCGTGCGCCTTAGTGTCCCGGATGCTGCTCAGCGACTCGTAGTACGGATCCATGCTGAGCGCGCGGTACCAGTCCGAGCGCACGTACGTGGACCGCGCGGCGTTCATGCGCCGGACGACCTCGGGATCATTCGTCAGGACGCTGTTCGGGCCAATGCGGGCGAGCGGCCCGTATGTTTCGTTGATGGCGTTGATGGTGGCGGCTTGTCTTCCGGACAGCGTGGTGTTTCGGAGCAGCCAGAGGTAGCTGAATGGTGCGAGCGGCGGGCCGGGGATGTGGCGGAGGCGGTACCATGAGCGGGCGTAGCTCCAAACCGAAGCTGCGAGGGCGAGAGTGCCAAGTACGGCGGCCCAGGTGCTGCGGGAGACGTCGGTGATGATGGAGAACGCCATCATGGAGGATGGTATGGGTACTGGCGCTTTTAGAGTGGTGTGTGTCGTATCTTGGATGCGCTCGTCCGAGACTCAAGAGGGGCCAGCGCGTGAAAATAACATGCGAGGACCCTGCTCACAATATGTGGAATATTCGTCGAGAGTTGGAGCGGAAGCGAGACCACACCCATGGACAGTATGCTCCGCAACGATGCAACGTCAGACGAGATATGCCGACTATTATTGGCGCGTCAACACTGGCGTCAGCATTGATGCACTCTGCTTACTCATAACGGCAATCGATGCCCTTTGCACGGATTGTGCCGGCGGGCAGCTGGGCCTTTGCATAGAAACGGTTACACCTGACCTTCGCTGTACATCTTGGCAGTCCTGTTGTGAAACCTGACTAGCGTGGAGAGTCTCTATGGGACAATCCTGCTCAATCATATGCAACGGAAGTGCTGATTGGACCAGGCCTCGTGGCGCTCGCGAGAGGGACAGTGCCAAGGTGTTCAGCCAGAGCTGCAAGGCGCGCAACCAGCTCGGCGGGCTAGCCTGAACATTGAGGACGTTGTCGCTGGCTGTGTTGCAGTTCTGATTGTAGCCATCACATCGCACATGAAATGCGATTCTGCTTGTGTCCAGGCCCTTCTCTGGAGCAACGATCAGTTGAAGTGCGTTCTGTGTCGCAACTTCACCGCCCTGCCAGCTTGACAGCGCCAACCAGAGGGGCTAAATTGTAAATAGATCTGGACAGTCAACAGATAGCATAAACAATGGACAGGTTCGCAATAACTTGGCAGCCCCAATACCACAGCGCCCGGTTCAAGGCCTAGCTATGCCAGTCTCGAAGCCATGTCCAACCCGGTCTGACTTGCTTTGTATGCATTCGTCGGTAACGGCAGGAGTATGCCGCAGCTCGGCTTTCGCCAGTGAGTATGTGTTGCTCTTTCTGTCGATGAGCTGTGGACCTGCAACGACAAGTTGGCAGCTGTCGAAGTAAGTAGCGACAGGTTCTCCAAGAGAGGATACCTGTAGCTACGCTTACTTGTGGGAGGTTTTGTGGGCATGGAATCTATCAGGACCCTTGCACAAAACAACTTAATCTGGATAGTAGCTGACAATAACCTACGAGGTGCCTTTCAAGGGAACGATGCTGGGCGGTGGAAACGAGGCTGCGGAGCCCCCAAGTCCAGCTACTTCATCTGGCCTACCAGCTATCATGGCCGAGATGAAGTAGTGGTGCAACCACTCACCTTGGAGCGAACCGCAGGCTCTGCTCACGGATGTCCTGGTCCGGATACAGGGCCCAGGCATGGGCTGGCTTCAGCTAGCTGGGGTCGTTGTTCGATAGTCTGGACTGGATCCTGGGCTTCAGTTGGCCGACTGGCCACAGTCGACTAGGCGCGTGGCACGGTCCGGCCCGCACCACGGGGCTGTCACTACTGCACAGTCAGATAATCCATCAAGGTGCATCACTGTTGATCGGCTTCATTTCCTGAAATTGACTTTAGCCATTCCTATCCTAAGGGATGCGCAGTACAACACTGCTGTGGTCGACACCACTGCCAACGTCCGAGATACCACCCTGCGCAATAGCGATTTCTCTGCTCTCGTCGTCCGCCGCGAAGAAGACAGCAGTGTTGAACGTACGGCTCAGACTGCAACCCCGCAAGTAGATGGCCATGGTGCACCAGCCGCGGGCCTCGTCGAGAGGATCCTGGTAGCGGTGGTAGTTGCGCAGCGGGATGCGCACGACCGCCTTCTCGCCCTTGCGGGCCGTCACGAAGTCGTACTCGAACACCGCGTCCTCGGGGATGCTGGAGCAAGGGCCGGCGAACGCGAGGTCCGAGCCGGGCGTCGCGCGGTCGGGGTTCTGGACGATGCCCGTGGCGGTGTACCACGCGTCAAAGTCGACGGGGTAGAAGCTCTCCGAGCCAGCGCCAGAGTCAATTAGACACTGTGTCATGTCCACACCGGTGGTGTTGACGTCGAAGTTGTTTGGCAGGAAGATGCCCGGCTTCCCGCCGCCGGGGAAGAAGGTCATGTTGGCTGCATTGGTGAAGTACTGGTCTTGAAGGAAAGTAGTGGCGGTACTGGGGATGCGGACCAGGGGGCCGGTGTACTTGGACGTGTCAATACCGCCGAGTAGGCCGGTGCCGATCCAAGGCTCATCGGACGTGACATCGTCCGTGGGAGGTTTGTCAAACCACAAGGACTGCACGGCTGCCGAGATCCTGCCTGCGGTGAGCAGATTGTGGCGGATCGAAGGGCCCTGAGTATTGGGTGCGCCATTTTCGGTCGAATTGACAAAGCGTGAGATGCCCATGATGGATTTTGAGTAACTGTTGGGCACGGGACTGCAGGTACCGCTGTCGGCGATGCGCTGCTGCAGGTACTGCGTGAGAGCGACCTGGACGTCAGGCACGACAACCGAGTCGAGCCCGTTGGAAAAGGTGAAGGAGTCGTTGATCTTCTTATTAGACGTGTACATCTTGGACAGGCCGCCACCGTAGCCAAAGATGGCGTTGTTTGGCAGCTCGTCCGTCTTTGTGGTCGAGAGGCTGGGGTTGTAGCTGTCGGTGCTGGCCACCGAGGCATTACAAGGCCCCTGGCACCCAAGGTACGCGCAGCCCCAGTTCATCGTCGAGTTGTCCTCAAACATGATGAAGTCGGGGCTGCCCAGGTCGTAGACAACCTCGATCGAGGCGTAGGGCAAGACCACGTCGGTGGCCACGCGGCTGGACTTGGCATTGCGCAACAGCAGCGGGAATGCGACGGTGGGCACGTCGCTGGCAGCCTGCGCGGCGACAGCGGCGCTGACGAGGGCAAGGAAGCTCCTGGCGGCCATGGTGGTGGTGGTGCTGAGGACTTGGACGGAGCTGCTTGCGACCTTTGAATGAGTCAACAGGAGAGTGTGGCTACTGGCTGATGAGAGAAGACGGTATACCAACACCCAGAGATGTGCCGATCGAGTGGAAGTTGTACTGATCCTCATGGCCATGCGGCCGCCACTACACCCATGTCGGCGGTTTAATTATCACCATCAATGAGACCCCGTCCTTGAATGTCCAGCGTGTGATCCACCGCCTGGACTGCCCGTCTGGGCCATGGGTCGCATGAACGGCGCTGTCAACACGAGGTCCCAGGCCCCTGTGCACATGGGGCCCCTGAAACGACCCCAAAATGTGGAGCATCGCGGCCCATGATATGACTTTTTGGGGGAGTGGGTGAACTGACAAGCCACTATACAGGCCGATTTAGGGCAGAATGGCGGTATCTTCTAGGCTCAGGAAGACATGGAAAGGGAGAAGAGAAGAACAGGGTACTGATTGATCTCTCAACTCGTCCGCCAAGCCTCGACGCCACCAGTCAACTGCCGGATCCTTCGGGAGACAGGGATCATCCGATCCCACTTACAGGATGGCTGTCGGCAAGCCATCTATGGGCGCGATGGAGAGAACGCCCCCACCCCCAACGCTGGGGAAACCTCCATTGCCCGGGAGACCCGTGCCGTGCCTTCCTTTTCTTCATACACGAGCCGTGTCACTTCGTCATCGTCGCGATATGGGCCGTTCGTGCTCACTTTTACCGTGCCACCTCCCACCGGCTCATGTCGACGTTATGCAATCGATCTGGTTGTCAGTGCTGTCTGACAACGCGCAGTTCGACCAGACTAGAGGAGGGCCGGTGCGGCTAAGGGAGCGTTCGCTGTGGACTCGTTTTTGTCATCACAGCCCTTCGATGTACTCTTAGCATGTCTCATCCGCGGTTGCCACCACTTTTTCCTAGAGGTAAAAGAGATATTTGGCTTCACAAACAGGAACTTAAATACGTGAATGGCTCGGGCTGTGATGATTGAGAGCCTTTGTACCTTCCTCCCCCATCAATATGCCGGCGTGGACATCGGATAAGAGCCGTGTCGAGTACGATACGATAATTGTGGTTGAGAATACCTGAATAACCACCCGCTCACGAGATTCACCGCAGCCATGGACATTGCTCTGAGTAGCTGGTGCTACCCGTAGCATTCCTCGTGAGAACCCATCAGGCGAGTGCGTACATCCTTGCGAGTCAATAACGAAGATGTTGTCCAGCAGGCGCATCAACTCGCTATTGCCCTTAAGCAGGCACACGAGTATGGTAACTACTTGTAACAAATAATTATAACGGGTGCACGGGTTTCTCGCAGCGCGCTGAGTACCGCTAGGTTTATGATAAAATAACGGGCTCGAAGGATTACCAGCTCGTAGCATTCTTCGGTCTCGGCAAGCTATACGACAAGGTTGGCTGGCGTTTTATACGCCTGTGGTTGCTATCCCTTTTGTAGTCAAGAGTGCTTAGTGGGAAAGCCGTCAGTACCTACGTTAGTGAATGATAATGTATGTCTTTGGACTGAATGGTTATGCCTTTCTCGCAAGTCTCTAGGAGAAGTTCGTTGTACTACGTATGACACGGACCGAGCCTGCCCATTTCACGTGCGCTAGGGATGATTGTACAATGCGATTCCTGCGCGCCGGCATTACGAAATACTTAACATTATGCATCGTATACAACTAAGTACATGTTCTTGACCAATGGTCAGTGATCTACGTTAAGATGCTCGAATCAAGGTCACCCTCGAAAAGTGCTAATGATAGCAGACATGCACTATTACTAAGGCCGCCTGCGGAAGTATCAGCCCGCATGGTATCAACTGTCGCAAAAGGGAAGGGCTTCCGCTAAAGACCGTAGGCCTAGAGCAAAGACATTGGTCGCTTTCATACAGCGGCACTATGGGCCCCTCCCCCAAGCGACTACTTACCCTGGCGCAACGGGTAAGAAACCCAATCAGGCTCTCGTAGTCTGGACCCGAACCAAAGAACAAGTGGTGGAATATAACACGACTTATGGCTTTTATAAAGATATCCCTAGATCCTCAGCACCGAACCTAGGACACCCTTAATAACACCGGAAAGAAATGAGATATCCGCGGCCTGATTAGCAGCTCATTCTACAACGGATCAGTCAAAGTCGAGGCAGCAGCCTGGTCTCGAAGTTATGTTGGCTTCGGAGTCGCGCGTGACTAGATTCTCGTCTTGTGATGCTGTGCCCTCGGCCCGATAGCCAAGTCCATCGTTCTCCTGAGCGCCGTAAACACTAAGCTCGGGACACTAGCGCTCGGTCGCACTCACGAGCGCTATGTCCTCAATGTCAGTGATGTAACCGCTGCGACGCCCTGAGTATCGAGGGAGCACCACGCTGGCAGTCTGCTGAATGGTGCCCTGCTTTTGGGTCTACGATGCAGCTGTTGGTCGCCGGCGTCGGACTGGGTGCAGCTGATGGGACAAGGCCGGGCTTGTTGTGGTGTTTTTGGCGACCTTCTCCTCCTTCGAATATCCCGTTCTAGCTCGAGCTCAGAGCCGCGGCCCTCCGCTGGCGAGGTCACAGCTGAGACTGAGGGTGAGGGGCAGCATCTGTCTGGGACGTGAGAGCGAGAAGCAACAGTCCGAGCTGGTAACGGCAGAATTCGCACTTCGAGATTGCGACCGCCGTCACCTGGTTGACCGGCGGCCTAGATATACCGTAGATGATCAAGTATCGGCGCTGGTGCATCGACAGGGTGACGGGATGCCCTGCACAATGGCGTGCAGGCCGCACGGACCATTGGACTGAACGAGACGCTGATGAGAGAGGAGTCATCGCAAGGCTGCCCGTCGTCCACGGCATGACTCTGGGTGGTTTCTGGCATGTGGTCGTGCGCGGAGAATGGTGAATAAGTGATGGTCCGGGCCGAGAACTGCGGACCGCGCAAAGGGGAGGGGGCAACATGAGCAGCAACATGGCATGTGCGACCGCGCTGTCGTCCAGACATGTCATACCCAGACACGCCATGACGTAGCGGTAAGCTGAAACGCCAGCAACGACTTTTTCCGTAGCCATGGATTGGAGGAGAGGACGCCACGGTTGTCTTGACCAGGCGCGTCACGTCATGGATGCGATAGAGTTCCGTAATCGCCGGCGGACGGTGGCGCATCACTTTGGCTCCGACACTGCATCGGCACTGCTTTGTCCGGACCTTCAATAGGGGTTTGCCGAGGTTGGCAGACATCAGCACAACAAGGACGGACGAACAAACCCCTTGTTACGCGTGGCTTGCACTTCCAAGGCTGGCTCCAGCGCGGGGGAACTTATTGGTGTGGAGGGCCACGGCGCTACTGCACGTTCCGGTCCGGATCGAACAGAGTTTGGGGCCGGCCGGCCGGGCCATCACAATGGGATGTGCCCAAGTCACGCAAGTCGTCACTCCCGCCCACAATAGGTCAAGTGCGGCCGATCACTCGTAACCGCTCCCCAGATTCGGCCTGGAGGCTGCATCAATAGCGGCATTGGCCCAGCCTCACCAAGCACGGCGCCCTACGAGCTGAACACAAACTTTGAGCGGGTGTGCCGCCAGCTCCGACACAGGTGGCGATCAGTTGTGAGGTAACCGTGGCTTGGTAGGAATGTGACTAAGACCGTTTCTCAAGAGTCCCATCTGCCTGCAGCCAGAAGTCCTTCTCATCGTCAGGATCAGCGACGCAAGGTCGATCCATGTATAAGTACCACGACTGTTCCTTCTCTGCTCCTCACAACACACGCTCTCAGACCCCCCTCAAGCAGTTCCCCTCCAAAGTAAATTTGCTCTTCCGGAGATCGTCTCCCTCACTCAGCTAAAATGAAGCCCACTTTCGCCCTCGCCACCCTCTTTACCGCCGCTAGCCTTGCCGCTCCCACCAACCCTGCGCCCTGGTCGCTCATCAACCTTGGGGCAGCCAACGGGAATGCCAACGGCAATGGCAACGACGGTAGCTACAATGGCAACCACAACGGTAACAGCAACAGCGGCATCTTGAACGGCAACGGCAATGGCAACAACAACGAGGGCGACGCCAACGGTAATGAGAACGGCAACAACAATATCGGCAACGAGAACGGCAACAACAACGGTAACGAGAACATTGGGGACCTGAATGGCAACCAGAACGGCAATAGTAATGTCGGCAATACGAACGGCAACAACAACGGTAACCAGAACAACGGTGACCAGAGCAGTGGTATCCTGAATGGCATCGCCGACGGGATCCTGAACGGCAACAGCAACGGCAACAACGGCGGTGGCACCGGCAGCAGCAATGCCCTCGCCAATATCGGCGCTGCCAACGGCAACTTCAACGGCAACTACAACAACGGCAACAACAACGGCGGCGGCAACGGCAACAACAACGGCGCTGGTAGCAACAATGCCTTTGCCAACATCGGTGTCGCCAACGGCCTCTTCAACGGCAACAGCAATGAAGGCCACAACAACGGTAACAACAACGGCAACAACAACGGCAACAGCAACAATGGTCTCGCTAGCGTCAGCCTATCCCCCGGCAGCCACAACGGTCTCGCCAACGTCGGCGTTGCCAACGGCAACTTCAACGGCAATCACAACGAGGGCAACAACAACGGCGGCGGCAACGGCAACAACAACGGCGGCGGTGGCGGCGGCGGCGGCGGCAACAACAACCACGGCAACTACTGCGCGTGCAACGGTGGTTACACTGCCGTGTGCTACAGCGGCCCTTCGTCCTACTCGACCTGCAGCACCGAACCTGCCAGCAAGTCCGACTTCACGCACACCTGCGCCGCGAAAGGCAAGCACGCCAAGTGCTGCAAGATCAGCTCCGGCAAGGCGACCTCTTGCGTAGCCCCCAACTCCTGAGCGCGCGCCCAAATGGCTCCGCCCCTTCAATGTGTGTGGTGGGGAAGGAGGCCAGTGGAGCACATGCGTGGCGGCAGCTGTTCCTGTCGGGACGCATAATTGGTTGGGAGGACTGGTATTGTAATTTCACAATTGTTCGCTCCTCAATATTGAATCGCATATTCCTGAAAAGATGCGCCATTTAGTCCATTCCAATTTTGGTATTTATGTCTTTAAGTCTTGTCTGGGTAGGGTCAATAGGATATCGCGCATAGAATCAAGCCATTCATGATTAGAAGCATGAAGAGAACCCTGACCGAGAAATCTATTTTCTTGATCTCCGAGTTCAGTACGCTAGATTACCGGCCGAGCTTCAGTATAACATTTGGATTACAAAAGTAGAAAAGTGAAAAGAACTAACACGGGGCAGATACGGAACACTCTCTCCGGATTTGGTGTCTCATATAGACCAAATTCGGTGATATCTGTCCCCGCGATCTGGATTCCTCTCATCCGCGGCCTTGGAGATGAAAGCTCCATCTAGACGTTTGCCGCTCAACTGAAGTCTCCGTACCTCGTGGTCGGCCCGGTTCCTTTGCCGTGCAGATGGGGATCAAGAATCTGGTTCCGTGAAGAAGGCACGCATCCACCCCTGGAAGCCATCATCGTCGTTGAGCCAGAAAGGCAGATCCATGTTGGTAGACATGGCCAAGTCTGCGCTCTGGAGGTCGTCTTGTGTAGAGGTAGTCCAGAGCGGAACTTCAGAATACCCAAAGTCGGCGAATTGGGAAGCGCCGGAGGCGATGTTTTCCGGGGCTGCCATCTCTTCCGCAGCGGCATCGCTAATCCCCAGTGCGTCCTTGACGCTGTCTGCGAGGCGCCACTCCCGTGTCAGCTGGCGGATCGCATCCAGTGCTCGCTGGCTCCAGGCCCACGCGACGCTCATGTGCGTCAGTGCCTCGGCGAGGATCTTCAGGGAATCGATCGTCTGGCATCGATCCGTGGTATCCAAAGATGTCGCCTTCAATAGCAGTATTATCGATGCGGTGAAGGCGCAGTGCACCGCAGAGATGGGTATGCGCCGCTGTTGGAGACGACTGAGTCAAAAGGTTTCGGCGAGGCAAAGAATGAACACGGGACAGAGCTTTCTTACTAAAGTATAATGCTTTTGATACAGCTTGAAGATGGTGGTAATGGACTGAGCTGACTTTGTGCACTCCTTCAGGTGGATCGAATCAGCATTCGGGTGCAGCCCAGCTGGGCTTGCTGAGCTTCTGTGGGCTCCTATGAATGGACGGTGGAGGAGAATGATGGCGACATGATATTGTAGACTATGTCAATGTTAGCCATCAGTCCATGTGACTATCACTGCGTGACCCTACTTCAGAAGGTAGCTGTGAGGTAGCGTCGGTCGCAGCGAAGACATTGAAAGTCGGAGACAACTCGGGAGGTTGGTCTGAAACTCCATAAGCGCAACATGCGTCTTGGTGACCAGATCCTTGACCTGTGCGCTCAGTCGACGGCTGCTCGGTCGATAGCTAGTGACGTGTTAGCCCGAGGCTCTTCCTCGCAGGGGACCGCGCTTATCAAAAGCCTTACATCTCATCTAAGCTGGGCGCGGTTATCTTGAATAACTGGACGGTGGCCAGCACATTGGAGATCGTGTGACTGTTGGGGAACTCGGCCTGCCGTCCTGACAGAGAGGTCGTCGTCCAGGCTCCGAATTCTGCGCTGTGCTGGGTGGATGGAAGAGGAGCCGAGATCTCACTCTCCTGGATTGTCGAAGGTCGACCGAGCCCAACGTTGAAGAGCCTGGCCATGTATTAGCGGGCAAGGACCGCCGATTTGGATTAGCCAACCCCTGCGCGTGGAGAACTTACTTGTCCAGTACGTAGCATCCCCACCAAACGACCCCCCTCAAGTCGGCGACCTCTTTCGTGATGTGGCCCTTTTGGTACCAGTGGCTGCAGTCCAGGTGCAGCCCAAGATTAAACGCCATCCTCGTCGCCATTCCTGTGCAGCAGCGTCAGTGTTTGATTTGTAAGTTGTGAAGCCTCGGCAGTAGGCACAAGTCTTGGCCAGTGCTCACTCTCGATTCGAGGGCGATGGCGGCTTACCACAGTATGTCCAACCAAGCGCTTCCTTGTTGGTCGCCGTCTCTCGAAGCGAGAGCAACGCCGCTGCCTGCACCGTTGTGACCGTTGGCGCCTGGCTCTCGTAGAACAAAATCATCTTTGCCTGTTCCGCAAGCGCGTTGCCAGCAGTGTTTGGGTCCAACGGATCGCTACGCAGCTCTGTGCGATCAGAGTACCGGGCCGCGAGCGCAAGCAGGGCCGACAGAAGAAGCGGCGACGCATACTGGCCCGACTTGGTGCCGTAGAGGTCGGACTCGAACAGTTCTTTGACCACGATATACTGCCAAGGGTTTTGCCACGTCCAGAAGAGGTCCAGCAGGTGGTCGCGCAATTCGTCGGGCACTTGCACGAAAAGATCCAATCGGTGCAGTGTGTGCACGGCCTGTCTCTCCAGCTCGCGAGCGGAAACGGTCGAGCTGGCCACGGCTACAGTCTTCAACAGGGAGAAGTTGCTCCTGGAGCCGAAGTACCGGACCTGGCCGTCTTCTCCCAGGTTGAGGCCGCCCAGGCGATCGCTGATGTCTCTCATGGGCGATCGACGAGACGAGCCAGCATCGTCGGAGGGCGAATCATCGTCGGGTTCGCCATGGGTATCGTCGAGAAGCCCGCAAGACGGCGACTCGGAGTGTCCAGCTGGGTGTCCCAAGCTCTCGAGCTGTGCTTCCAGATTCCGGATGCGTTCCTGTAATGCCTCGACATAACGCTTGCTGGGTGGTCTTGTGGCCAGTCAGCACCGAAAGTGGCCGGGCGCCCGCGCATGCACGTTCTGCAAAGATATGAGCTCCTTACTTTCTTTTGCTCTCCTGACGTGTGTACTCGCAATGTTCCCCACTGGTGACACACGGGAGACACGAAGGCCGCCCGCTGTCGCACTGCACATGTCGACGTAATTAGTTTGGCTTACGGCGCAGTAGCTGGGGTCGGACTCGCCTTGACTCTCTTGACACGGCAAGAGTTGCAGGCCAGGGCAGACCGCTGCCTCGGTTTCCCCGCCGTCGTTGTGCTGGAGCTCATGGTGACCGCTGGCGCGACGTTGCGCTGGGCTTGCGGTCCGTGGAAACAGCCACTGGAGGACGGGGCGTGGTGCCGGACTATGACGGAGCTCGGAGCGGCTGGCACGGTACACCTAACCCATCTGCCAGGTGGTCATAGCGCGCCCCGGACCCCCTTCGCCCTAGCCCCCACTTCCAAGATGATAAGGCGACAAGGCGGCAAGTTGCATAAAAATAAATATCATTGTATAACATTGAATCAACATGGAACAGCTATGTTACGTGCCAGTGCTCATCTAGCACCGCTCAGTCAGTATTCTAGACCCCTCTAAAGTATATAAACCGGTCTTTAGAGCTTGCAGTCACTCTCTTGGAGCCTTTTCTTTGCACAAATAGTGAACCATTACCGTCTTCGGAACAAATCTGTAATCTTGTTTCTACCATTCAAACGGTCTGTCACGATCCGACCTCCGGGGTCAGCCGTCTGGTCGGGCTTCGCTGGGTTGCTGTTCTGCCGGTAGGTAAAGCCAATGCAATATCACTTCCTGTCGAATATCGTTCGTCTCTTGGGTGTTGGCCGTGTCTCTTGGAAGAGATACCACTCTCGTCAATTGAGTGACTGGTTCAAGTGATGTGTGAGAATGATACTTAGATTGATCGCTGAAGTACAAAGGTAAGGACTGTCTGTCTAGGAGATCCTTCATGCTATATACCCTTTGTCCTTCATCGTGCCTGTCCTGAGATCTGTGGATATGTTGTGATCCCATGATCCAGGATCGTTGGATATGTTGTGATCCACATATCCGTCC
>KQ964278.1:0-134374 GCA_001566295.1 Microdochium bolleyi
TACCTGCCTCGCCTGCCCCCACGTTTTGAAACCGAGGGACTCTATACATAGACACAAGCCTGTCGTGTGTTTCTTCTCCCGTGACAGGCAGGGTCAGAAGGTTGCCTCGCCGCGTACAGATAGGTACATCGATCAGCAAGGCAGACGGTCTCACGTGGTAGATCATTTGTATAACACTTGTATCAGGGCAGTGATGCTTGAGTTTCTCGAACCGCCGATGATAGGAGTAATCCAGCCGTAGTTAAGCTCCGACTTGCAGAGCGCTACTGCAGGGTTATATGCAGCTTTCTCTTGGCCTCACGTGCCCTACTACCACGGGCAGCGCTTGCCTACGGTACTAGTGTTGCCGGGGAATCCATCAATTTAGCTCAACCCTCCCTTCTCCACCCGCCCCACTTTCCAAAATAGTCCGTGCCTACCTCCGCGTCCTTCTCGGTTCAACATTTTCCAATCGCAATGTGGCGCTTCCCAAATGGTCTTAGTGTATCTCAGTCAGTCCGAGCTCCTGTCAGCCCCTGTATCCCAAGCTTTATGCAGGCTTTTATGCACAATCCACACTCCAGGCTCAAGGGCTAACGGTTTATCAAACGGTGACAGCTTCCATCATAGATGCCTCAGGGCACTCCGTTCCGCTCAGACCATGACAGTCACTGGACAATGGCGAAGGCCCTGGGGTGGGCCTGGGGTGGGGTGCTAAAGTCGCATTTCCCTCGTACCCTAGTTCTCCGCGACAGTGCTACTCCTGCCAGCATTCAAGTCATAACCTCGGAACTAAAGCGCATGCTTCATCAACTATCTTTGGAGCCACGAGAATGCAGCATGCGAACACAGTACATCGAGGGATTCAGCGGAGGCATCCGAGATCTACATTGAAGTCTACTTCCAATAACAAGTTGACATTGAGAACAGGGACAAACGAACAGTATGCATCACAGCTTGCACTGCAGAGGCACACGTTTGCATGGGTCAACCCCCCTTTTGTTGTTCGACTTCAACGCTTTCCGGACGGGCCAGTTTATGAAGCGGGATGTCACGGTTATGCACCATCAACAGCCAGTGAGACTACTCTATGGACGAAGACCATATATGGATGGCAAGGTCAAGTCACCGACGCGTATGCCTGTTCCGATAATCCAACAGTGATAAGAGACCGGATGACAGTGTATCTTGCTGAGAGTGCGAAGCACGCGTCTTTGGATCCGTGGTTTCGCAAAAACCTGCACGTCTCCACTGATGACGGCGACTACATCCTTTGCAACCTAGCTCTTCAGCTCTGGTCGTGTTCGCGGCTCTTGGTTCTTCTCAAGAGAGGGCCTTGAGGGAAGCTCTCCCTCTGCACCGCATTGTAATCCAGGAACTGCGCAAACGTGCGCTGCTCGACGTCTTGGTCCTTCCAGTCCGCTCCAGACTGCTTCTTCTTCTGGCGCCGGAAGTAAACCCGCTTCGCCCACTTCCACGCCTCAACACCCGCGAAGAACAGCGCCGAGTTGACAAACACGACGGCCCACTCCCACGAGATGTCGGTGTGCTTGAAGACGACCCTGTTCAGGCCTGGGATGTACATCACGGGGAACATTGTGACGAACCCAATAATAATGGCCCAGAAGAGGAACTTATTGCGCCAGATGTCGTGCATCCACTGGGTGAGGTAGCGCTTCGAGCCGGGCTGCATCCGGAAGAATGACCGCCGCCGGTCAATCATCTCCCAGGCCAGGAACAGCGCGAACCAGGTCAGGCAGGCGAACGTGGTAGCGCGTGCGCGGAACACCTGGTCGCAGGACTCGCTGTAGTGGCGGTTACACAGCTCGCCGAGGTCGCCGTTGCCGAAGCCGAAGACGACGAGGGTGAAGCTTGCCAGGCACAGCGCTGTGATCCAGAGGCCGTAGAAGACCATATCGACCAGGAATTCCATATCGAAGATGCCAGTCTTGAGATCCTGTGGGGGCCGGGACATGATGTCGGGCACGGCTCGCTCGAAACCGAGGCCCATGTCGGGCATACCCGATGTGATCATGATGATCCAGATAATCTCGACAGGGGCGAGAGGAAACACGGACAGCCCGCGGGAGTCCTTGAAAGCGAGGCCAACGAGCAGGGTGCCGGCTTGCGCGATGTTCTCGGCGAGGACGTGTAGGATAAACTTCTGGATGTTGTCGAAGATGCGGCGGCCTTCCTCAATAGCAGCGACAATGCTGGCGAAGTTGTCATCAGCCAAAACGACGTCCGAAGCCTCCTTGGCAACGTCGCTGCCGGCTTGGCCCATTGCGATGCCGACATCGGCGCGGCGAAGTGAAGGCGAATCGTTGACGCCGTCACCGGTCTGTGACTCCACGTTAGCCATCGAAAACATCATGAAAGACGCAAAAGCGAAAACTGCACTTACCATGGCACAGAACTTCTTCCGTCGGTGCAGGGCCTCGATCATGCGGACCTTAGTCTGGGGTGCGCAACGAGCAATGACAAGTGGAAGCACAGGGAGTTCGTCAACTTGCTGGTCAGTCAGGGCATCGAACTGAGTAGCGGTCATGACCATGGCATAGGCGATATCTGCGCGTACCAGGTCCATTCTCGAAGGCAGGATGCCAACCTCGATAGCGATGGCCTTAGCGGTCTCGGGATGATCACCTGTAAGCATGTGGACGGCGATCCCAGCCTTGTGGCAGCTGCGTACGGCCGGGGCAGACTCGGCGCGAGGGGGGTCGTACAAGCCGATGAGACCGCGGAAGGTGAGGCCGGATTCGACAGTCCCGCGATCGACATCCTGGCCCTTCTCGATGTTGCCGTCGAATTTCTTGCTAGCAAGAGCCAGCACACGCAAACCCATGCCGGCAAGAGCTTCCATGTTGCGCAGGATCTCCTCCTGGAACTCCTGGGTGATTGGGCTGGTCTCTTCGCTGTTGTCATCGGCACAGTAGTCCTTGCAGTTTCCAATGACGCGTTCGACAGCGCCCTTGGTAAAGACCATGAGCTTACCAGTAGACTCTTGTTTGAAGACGACCGACATGCGCTTCACGTCCGAGTCAAAGGGTAACTCGGCGAGCTGAGACCACTCTGGCTTGTTGCCGTGCGCCAGCTTGAGTCTGTTGGAGCCGAAGCGGGTGCCAAAGACAGCAATGGCAATCTCGGTGGGGTCGCCACGAGCATTCCACTCGTTCTCGTTATCACCGCTCGGAGAGACCGTGGCGAGATTGGCAAGAGCGGTGACCAGGAGGTACTCTGACAGAGCGCGCTTGCTCTTCTCGAGAAGTGAATCGGGGTGTTCGGGCGTCTCTTTGCTTGTGCCGTTTGTCCTCTTGAGTTCCATCTGCGACGGCGCGCGTGTGTCAAAGAACATATCGCCCACAGTAGGATTGAAGGGGTCGCCGGAGCTGTCAATGGTATAGGTGCCCATGGCAGGAATCCATGCTCGCTTCGCAACCATTTTGCCCTGAGTCAGAGTGCCGGTCTTGTCGGAGCAGATGTCTGTGACCGCACCTAATGCCTCGAGAGACTTGAGGTTACGGACAATGACATTGCGCTGCACCATTCTCTTGGTGCCGGCAGCCATGGTGATCGTCAACACCACGACGAGTGAGGCTGGAATCATAGACAACCCAGTTGCAACGGCATAGATAATGACCTCTTGCTCAGGAACAAATTTGTTGGCTCCTAGACAGATGATGGCACAGAGGACAGCGATGCCGAAGAGGAGGACCGCAAGTTTGGAGAGCTTCTGCTGTAGAGGCGTGCCAACATTGACACCCAGAAACCGGCCGATGGCGTCTGTCAAGGTTAAGGTGTAGGCTTCAAGGTAGCGATGCGGTTTGGCAGTGCCATCCGGCTTACGCTTCACCTCTCTGACCTTGGAGTCCTTGGCTCGTAAGGCCGAAGCAATGGCGCCGATCTCGGTGAAGGGTCCTGTGGCAAAGACAATGGCCCTGGCGCGACCCTTGGTGACAGTGGACGAGCTGTACGCCACATTGATACGATCGCCGCTGAGGCAGGCATTAGTTTTGTGCAATGGGACAGTGTGAGAAATGATAGGTACTCCCGTTGGCAAGGTTTGGGAGCGTGGGGGCTCCGAAGGGGTTGTTAACTTACGGGCCAGTAGCATCGTCGAAAGTCTGTCTCTCGTCTTTCCGGATGGGGAGCGACTCTCCCGTCAACAGAGCCTCGTCAGTCTCGAAGTTGACTGCTTCGATGATACTGGTCGAAAGTTTGTGAGCCAATAATCATGTGGATTGGATTTCGGTTAGGCGTACCGGACATCAGCAGGAATAGTGTCACCAGTCTTGAGCTCGATGAGGTCACCGGGCACGATCTCCCCAGAAGGGATGACGCTGGACTTGCCATCGCGGACAACGCTTGCCGTGGGCGAGCTCAGTGACCGAAGAGAATCCATGGTCTTCTCGGCGGAGTACTCCTGAAAGAAACCAACGATGACGTTGAGGAGAATGACGAAGGTGATGACAGCGCCCTCGATGTATGACTTGATGCCGTAACTGACAGCCATGGCCATGATGAGCACCTTTCACCAGCTATTGTCATTATGCTGGATAACAAAAGGGTGTATCGCAGCATGGAATTCCAGAAGACTCACCAGCGTCATAGCATTAGCAATCTGAGCGATGATGATCTTGACGGGGGACACGCCATCGGCTTCGCCGAGGTCGTTGGGGCCGAATTCATCGAGTCTTTGCTTGGCCACTGCGGTATGGAGACCATTGATTTCGTCCGACTCGAGCTCCTTGACAACGTCGTTAAAGGTCAACGAGTGTGGCGGTCGAGACAGCGGCTTGTTGGATTGCCCAGAGAGGTGGCCCGCCAGCGGGTCATCGCCCTTCTTCTTCATGCTCGTGAAACCAAAGTCTGTAGCTTTTGCCTATTGTATTGTACTCAGGCTGGAGTCGAAATACTGTGTAAGCTGCAAAGGTCAGGTAGTTGGCAACGCTTCTGTGGACTCGTTGAGTGGAGGAGATCGAGGTTCGAGATTCCTGAATGGTCTATGATCTCAAGATACGACTTGATGTTTGAGGTGTGTGGCATTTAAGTAATGGGGAGAGTATCGGTTCACAAGGATGCTGGTCACCGATGGCCATGACGCCAAGCGGCAAAGGGTCGCGCCTGTACGCCCAATCATGGCGATTATCATCAAACGGCCTCGAGGAATGCCTGGGCAGAGTTTTCGCCATTGCTGCAGACGAGAGCATGTGTGGGCAGTGCGTGTTGTTGCGGCGACCAGTGGGAATGTCGAGGCCGGCCTACCAATGACAGTGGCCGTGGCCGGAAGCGCTCCCGTGAGGATTGTGGGGCAGCACCTCGGTGGAGGGCGTGGCGCCTTGGCGGCATTGAAGCACCCAGCGATGCGCACGCCGTCAATAATGGGGATCCATCTCTCTGTCTGTGTGTGGGATGCCTGATACGGACGATGTTGGTGGTGTTGCGTCAGAAGCTTGCTGCTGTCGATGGCTCCAGAACAGGTCCCAGTCACCAGAGCTGATGGGACGGGCGGGCTGGTGAGCAGAGTGTCCAAACCCCTCAAGCTGGTGTGTTGAGAAATCTCCATAGGTCGTTTCTCGACTTCGGAGAGATGAGGGGCCCAGGCAAGCTTGCAAATTAAGCTTATCTGCGTCCGATATTGTGCATGAGGCGCGGCGCCTTGCTTGCCCGCCTGGCCGAGCCTGCCAAGCCGGAGGCGCACCCACATCCATGTCTCTGGCCAATAGCAGTAATTGCAGCCGGAAGCGAGCCCGCGGTTGTCCGGCACCTCGACGGCGGAAGGAGCGACCCAGACAAGCACTTGCCACTTACGCTTACGGATACGGTCCTCCGTGCTGTCAGATCTCAGCTTCCATCCCACGCCGGAGCCGCACGGCCAACGTCACATACATAGTTCTGAGGCTCAACCTGGAGGACCATGCCCCACAAGCTCCGGCCTCACCGCCGTTTGCTCAGCCCCGGCCGAGAGCCCCGAGGTCGCTGGCACAGTCCGCACAGGTCCAGGTCCGCAACCGTCGCCGCGAGTATCTCGACCGCAACCCGGCATAGCTTGACTCGCTCGAGCACGAGCTCGCAGGTGTGCCAGCCCCTGTGCGTTACGCACACCTAGAAATCAACAAGTGCCGATAGCTGACGTGGGACGCAGATCCTCTGCTCTATCATGAATTCATCCGTCGCTTTCAGTCGCCAGAAGACCGCGAGAAGGAGGGCCGCAAGAAGGGTTACTCGTGTGTCCTCGAGGTCGACCTGCTCCGCGGCGAGGCCAAGCTCACCAGGGCACGCGCAGCGAACAACCACAGCAGACAGGCCGACGGACACGGACATGCAACCTCGACCAACGGCATCACGCAGCCACCACCACCACCTGGGACGAACGGGGTGGAAGACGAGAACGAGGAAGACACAGCCGTTGGCGTGCAGGAGCACGTCGGCGGCGCTGTGGACAGCCCGGAGTCGCAGAGATCGGGGCCCTACTAGCACTTCCCGAAACACTAGAGGAGGGCCGCGAGAGGTGGAGAGACTTCCTCCGGCGCAGATTCGTGCTCGGGCGTGACGACGATTTCGACTATAGATCAGTGGACGAGAACGACGATCTGGATGCCCTGGAGAGGCGCGACACAGTGGAGGCGTGGTTCGACGACGAGGTGCCTGGGTGGGCGAGCGATCGACCTGAGCAAGACGACAGTGGCGACCATACAATGCACGGAGCTGGCGCACAGAAGCTGGCAGGCGAAACCGGCATTCAAGATTTCTGAAACACACACTCGAGTGCAACTTTGACTATCCATCAGGAGCGTTCATTGTCAGAGTCGGTGGAGATTGCAACTAGGCTGAAAAGGACTATCTATCAGTGCCAATGAGGGGTCGGCAAAGTTCCGTGTTGATCTGCCACAATTACACGCAGATTCGCTGGCAACGACTTCATCTATGCGACGCAGAGACATCGCCGTCGAGGCTAGCTCATGCAGCCATGATACTCTTCCCACCATCGGCCGTCAGCCTCTTACGAATACGGATCTACAGGACCTCGTGGCCAAGGACCTTGAACTCCACTGGATGCGAACCCTCTCCACTACCACCTCCTGCCTTGTCCAAGATGGCACTCGGGGCGAACAGCAACGCCTCGCCAACCTTGAGCTTCACATTATGGGAGAACAATTGCTGCTGGAGTGGCCGTGGAAGAGTGGAACCGGATCCCAGTCTGAACCGCACTGCCATTGTCAGGCTCGTTATGTGTCGAGGGAGTCGCATCACAGTCTCGTCCATCCAGGCCAACCTTTGACATGGCGATCGCCACACCTGCAGCGGTTGATATACCCGCCAGATGACCACTCAGCATGCGGAGCCAGTCAGGAGAGGTGAAGCGGTGCACGATGGTAACGCTGCATAGATCGAGCAGCTTCGGAGAGATGGTTGGCTCCTGCGTGGAGATGATCACCCTGGCTCCTTGATGGCGCTGCAGGCGAATTGTCGACAGCAAAGATTGCGAAACAGATTTGTCGCTTCTGTGCTTCTGGGTTGGTGTTCTTGACGACAAGGGAGCTCTCTAGAGGCCGCCGCCTTGCGACTGGCCAGAGCCCAGTCACCATCCACGAGGTTACGATGTTATTCGTTTTGAACCCCTCGTGACGAGCTCTTGCATAGCAAATTAGAAACCCCGTTTTACCGATTAGGTTGCTGTCGGTCTGGATGAAGAGATGTCGAGCCAGGCTCCGGTAGGCTGCCTTCAGTGGCGAGAAGATCGTGAGATCGAGGGGCTGTAGAACGTGCGAGGTATGCGGTGGGAGATACAATATGAAGATATTGTCCTTGAAGCACTCGTACATAAAGTCGTCGGTGACATGGCTCCCGTGCCCGTCGAGGACTAGCAGACGCTGCTGGCTGGCGGTGCTAGGCATCGTCGAAGGGATAAGCACCTTTTTGAGCCAATGGAGGGCAAGCTCGTTCTACGTCCAACCGTTCGATTGGGCTGTGAACCATACCCGAATGCGAAGAGCCCTCTGTAACTTTATGGATTCGAATAGAGCAATTGACACAAGTAGGTAGACTCGGGGCGGCGTCACAGGCCTGGCTGGCAAGTGAAACCACAAGGCTGCGACACTACCCAGGGCGAAGGCTGTGTGAAGCGTGGAAAAGACTTCGAAGAGCCTTCTCTGGAGCACAGAGACGATGAAGGTTGCTCCGAGAAGACTTGCGGCCTAGGACTTTGTCAGAGAAGCCGTCCGAAAAGGGATAGGCACTTACAACAATCCCGCTCAGTGGCTCACGAATCTCAGGTCCTTGCATGATCTGAAGAACGATATGCGAGGTTGCCTCGACAACAAAAGTCAAGCCGATGCAAGTGTACAAACGAAGGTAGAGCTCAGGTGATATGCCGCAGCTGCTAACGTCCAAAAGAGATATGATTGACGTAAAAAGCTCGCGTGGGAAGCTGTGGAAGCCCGTCAGGGCCCGCGACTGCTTACGGCGTTCTTCATGCCTCTTTTCCGAGGGCTTTCCATGGCTGAGCAGGAGCAAGTTGAGATGACGACAGGTAATAGCGACCTAAAAGGCAGTCGATATTGAGCTGCGTCATCGTTCCCACACGACTGGCGAGATTTATTGACGATTCAGTACAGCACGCTTGACGTACCGCCAGCCCGCTGCAACCAATGCTCCGGCCAGGCAGCTCCATGTTTGCTTCAACATTGCCGACTTTGCAGTTCGCTCTTTGTTCTGCTCCTCCACCACGTTCTTTATTAGTGAACCTTTGTGTCACCCACACCACAGACCTGAATCGTCCTCGCCCACTCCGTCCTCAACAGCTGGGATGCTTTGATGCGTCGTTTTGCGACAGGATCCAGCATACAATACACGATGTTACGACATTCTACCTGCTCATCTTGTTAATGATATGCTCTCATAGTCAATCCTGAGTGTGCTGCTCGCGCATAACAGCGCTTCCTCCTCGTCGCACTTACCGGTTTGAGAACCTCAATGGGTAGATATCCAGCCGCCTCGCGACGCCCCTGAAGATACATGAGATAGTACTCGTCGTCCGCCTTGGCTGCTGGCCAGAGCCGCCGCCCCAGCCTCATCACCATGTACGTCACGCCGCACGCCCACACGTCGATCGCTGGGCCGTCGAGCTCGCCTCCGACATGCTGCTCTGGTGTCCGATACCGTTCGGATCCACCGGCGGCCGAGACAGGAAGGACAGCACCATCTGCTTCAGCCCGGCACCGCTGGCTGCAGCCAAAGTCGGCAATCTTGAGACGCCCATCCCGCGTGAGCAGCAGGTTCTCGGGCTTGATGTCGCAGTGTGCGATTCCAGCCGTCTCGTGCAGATACTTGACTCCAGCCATGAGCTGCACGAACAGACAATCGGCTTCTGCAATCTCTAGCACGGCGGGCGCGCGAGAGCGAATCAGCTGGTGTAGATCCCCAGCATCGCAGTACTCCATGACCTGGCTGAGTAGACTGTTGTCGGTGGTGCCGGACTGACTTCCTTGGTGGCCGTCACCACTGCCAGTACCCACAAGTTCAAACGTCTCAATCACATTTGGGTGCTGTAGTTTCTTGGCCATGTCAAACTCTCGTTGAACGCGGCGGCTGTAAGACGAGGAATCCTGGCTGGGCCGGCGCCGAAAAATTTTAACGGCAACCATCAGAGTCTTATTGCTACAGCCATCATCTACGCGCCAGAGTTTCTCTTCTCCGACTTCTGTACCCAGCGGAGAAGTGGGCGACGACAACAGTGGCCACACCTTTGTCTTGTCGTCGATAAGTGATTGCTTGCCTTGATGATTTGGATTCCGATTGACAACACTGACGGTGCCATAGGCCCCTTGACCTATCACAACACGATCATCCTCATCGACTCCGTCTGTCGGCGAAAACTTGTCGAGCGAGGGCTCGTAGAGGTCGTCCTCTGTTTCGAAATGGTGGTGCTCGGGCTGGAGGCTCTGAAGCTTTTGCGTCGCTCTGAGAATCAGCTTGCGAACATTGTCGAAACGGCCTTTGACCTGCACGCTCGATGGCGGACTCTCGCCCTTGGAACTCGACACGAACGCGTGGTAGTTGTGACGATGGCCCCCTGGTAAATCAGGACTGAGCACGAACGGAATCGCCCGCTTTGAACGTGGCGCGAGAGTCATGAGGGATTCCGGATTGAAGGACTGTGGCTGCCGTCGACGCAAAGGCAAGACGCTATCGATGTCGAAGGGATTGCTGCATCCTCCTTGTGACTTATCTATCCTTCACAGAACGGTCTCAGCATCCTGAGATACCAGGGCAGGGCGACCCTCAATCGCTGCAGTGGCTGCAGTGGCTGCTGTGGACGAACCCTTTACGGAAGCAGAGTCCCGGCGGGAGCGTTTCTAATTGGCCCACCACGGGATCTCCGGAAGCCTCGAGATCAGCCAACCCCTTGCCTTGTGGGGCGGGAAGCGGAAAAATAAGGCCACTCCACCGACGCTAGCAAGCTTATTTTGCAATGCCCACTGTAGGGTGGCAGAAAAAAGCAACGCCGGGCCATGTGACAAAGGACTTGGCCAGAGGTCCAAGCGGGGGCCTTTTCTGCCCGCTGTCTCAGTCTCCTTATGCCCACGAGCCGAGCAAGAGAGCAAGTACAAGTCGGCCACACTCAGCTGGGGATCCTCTCGCAGACACTGCAGAGCTACTACCTTGTGATCTCGTCCTACATCTCGTGTGTCGACTAGGTCGTTTCCCTTGTTCACCGCCTTGTAGCAGCAACTCGGCTATTAGCGGCCATTACAGGTGCTTCACTTCTTACCTTGATTGGTCGTTTCATTGCAAGTTGCATGTCGACAGCGTCCTCACTTCCTATCAGCCTCTTTCTCATGGTTTTCTCAAAGCAGTCGGTGCTGAAGCACCTCAACTTCATCACCATCCACTGTGAGTTTGTCTGACAACGATCTTTCACCATGGGCACACGTCCATACGCCTCCCCCACACGCCATGATCGGCGATTGTGACACTTCGCAGCGCATCACAGCCAGTACCTCAAAAACCTCTTCAAGTAGAAATTGACAATTTTGTGTGATGCACAGATGCCTGGATCATCTTCTGCGGCCTATTAGGCCTCATTGTGCTCGCGCCCGAGGGCAACGTTGCGGCCGTCGATGCGTACTTCTTTGGCGCCAGCGCCTCAACCGAGTCTGGTCTCAATACGTGCGTTTGCCTCCACCAACCAGACCAATCATGGAATTCGCGTCTCGGGCGAGCAGTGCGAAGAGAACAACCACAGAGACGAAAAGGATACTAACGAATTGGACGGCGCTACTATAGTGTAGACGTCAAGGAGCTTCGCACGTATCAGCAGATCTTCCTCTACGTGATTCCCATCATCACAAATCTTGGCGTCATCAACATTATTGTTGTCGTGGTGCGCATTCTATGGTTCAAGAGGAGATTTAGGGCTGTCTGTGAGTCATAATACGCCGGTCCCCAGCTCCCACGAATCATATTTGCGACGGATTTCCTTGTTATCTGCCTGTTGCTCACCTTGCAACTCTTTTCACGTAGCATCTACCCTCGTCCGTCCTGAACCTAAAGGTGTCGTCTTCTCCCTGCGTAGACGCGGAGAGGACGATGTTGAAGCCCATCCTCGTCCGCTCTGTGCTCCGACCGATTCAGTTGCCGCAGATATAGAGGCACCTTCCGATTTGACAAGCCGTACGGAGACCTCGACCGGGACTGGGAAGATTGTCAACATGGTGGAGACCTCAGAGAAGAGCAGCAATACAGACCGTGCACTTTACATTCCGAGCCCTCGAGACCGTGATGATGGTATGTTCTACCCTTGAGCACGGCTTCACACTTTGGTCGGCTTTTGTCAGGGATATCCAGATCATAGTGTCGAGGATATGGATGGCTGATGTTCGATTCACCATGACAGGAAAGTCCTTCATCGAGAAAGAAATCGCAGCAGGGAAAGACTTCTCTGGTCGTGAGTAGCAAAGTTGTTCCAAAGATCATGCTGTTTACTGGCTCTACCTCTATATACTGACAATACAACAATCCGTCTAGAAAATAAGGACGACGAAGACGACCAAATCAAGCCTGTACCCCATGCCAACAACAACCGGAGACTGTCCATGTTAACCTATCGCTCGCGCCCCGGCAATAACGACGATATGCGCTTGTCCGCCGCTAAGTCTATCGGGAATGCCGCGGGCTCCATGTTCATCTTGGGTGCACGTGCGAATGACAACGGTAGACGCTCTGACGTCTCGCAACGTCCGCGACCAAACGACATTCCTGGCTTGTCTAAGCAGGTGACGATTGGCCGCAACTCGCAATTCTACGATCTCAGCGAGGAGGACGAGGAGAAGCTTGGTGGCATCGAATATGCTGCGCTCAAGGTGCTGCTCAAGATTGTTATTGGTAAGTCGGCATGTCGTCTGGTCATAGATGGACTTGTAGAGCTAATAGGATGAAAAGGATATTACGTAGGCTTGCACCTGCTTGGAATCATTGGGCTGGTACCCTGGATCCATACCGCTCCATCAAAGTACAGAGAGTACTTGATTGAGTGTGGCAACGACTTCTCGTGGTGGTATGTCGAAGTCGATCATCGAACTCATCTTTTCTGACACTCAGTCTAATACGAAACCATTGTCTGTAGGGCTATCTATTCAACCCAGACGATGATAAACAACCTCGGCTTCACCCTCACTCCTGACTCGATGATTTCGTTCCGCGACGCCACCTGGCCGATGCTGCTTATGACCTTCCTCGCGTTTGCCGGCAACACGCTTTATCCAGTCGTGCTCCGACTAGTGATCTGGGTTGTGTACAGAGCCACACCTACTCACTCCTCCAACAAGATGACTCTGAAGTTCCTCCTCGACCACCCGCGCCGCTGCTACACCCTTCTCTTCCCCAGCCGACCAACCTGGATTCTCTTCGGCCTCATCGCGGCTCTTAACATCGTCGATGTGATCCTCATCATCGTGCTCGACGTCTACAACCCAACCATCACAGATCTGCCCATGGGTCCGCGGATCCTCGCCGCGCTGTTCCAAGCCGCGTCATCGCGCCATACGGGAACAGCGACAATGAACCTCGCCGAGATCAACCCGGCTGTCCAATTCTCTCTGCTCGTCATGATGTACATTGCTATTCTCCCTATCGCAATCAGCATTCGCACGTCCAACATCTACGAGGAGCAGGCCCTGGGTATCTACAGCCAGGAGCACCAGGCCCTGGACGAGTCTCGCGCGTCGAGTTACTTTATGATGCACATGCGGAACCAGCTCAGCTTCGATCTGTGGTACATCTTCCTGGGCACATTCTGTCTCTGTGTCGCGGAGTCTGAAAGGATCGCCGACAACAACGAGCCTGTGAGTACTTCCTTTCTTTTCTAACCAGCCGCCGCTGCGTGTCTAATCTCGTAAGGAAGCTCGCTAACCTCGAGCTTTTCTCCAATAGGCCTTCTCCGTCTTCTCTGTCTTCTTCGAAGTCGTCTCAGCATAGTATGTCATTCACCCCCTCACTCATTCCTTAACTCCCATAATCCAATCAAACCAACATATTGACCCCGACTCCTAACAGTGGCAACGTCGGCCTCTCCCTCGGGCACCCCACCGTCTCGACCTCGCTATGTGGGCTCTTCGGCATCTTCGGCAAAGTCGTCATCTGCGCCATGATGATCCGCGGCAGGCATCGCTGTCTGCCATACACGCTCGACCGCGCCATCATGCTGCCCGGCGAAGCGGCCCCCGGTGGCGGGGATTACGAGGACAGCGGCGCCACGCGTTGCAGGCTACGCCCGTCAATGACTCTCTCGAGGGCTTCGTCCAGGCAGGTCGCTGTCTTTGGTGAAGGTGCGGACGCGGGCAAGACGAAAGCTAGTTAGATGGATAAAGTGGCTGCCTGGTAGACATTAGGGAGCATAGTGGTGGAGTTCATTGGGCGGTCGGTTGTGCTCAGCCTCCACTGTCAGCAAGTTCCAGCGATCGCAGAGGACAATCGTGGCCCAAGGCTGTCTTTAATGCACGGTCTGGGTTGGGGCGGCGGATCGGGCTCTGATTACTGCAGCGGCCAACAATCGCGGGACTAGGCTACGTGCGCGACGTACCTCCTTTGGTAATTCTCCTCATCCTTGCCGAAGTCCATATTCAGATATCCATCCAAACAGACAGCGGCGTGCTTGCCCGCAGGTAATCTTGATGTGGAACCGTAGCTATATGGGCATCTCATTCTAACACCATGGGCCCAGATGTAGGTACAAACAATGGACCCGAATCTAGGCCCACGCAAGCCCTATGATAGGACAGAACAACAGTAAAGAAACCCGAAAATGACCCCCGATTCACTAAGTGACCATTTGTTGACAAGTGCGTTGGCACGTGCTGAGGCACTTTTATCGCTTCCCTCTGATACCGGAATCTATCGAGTAAGGCACAATGGAGGCGGTGTGCTGTAGCCCAGCTTCTGCGAGGGATCGCAGTAGCCGTATCCAGTCCTATCATGAGTTCTAAGCCCGAAGGTATTCACGGCAGATGCCTGGAGTTGCGCGGCCACCCACGACGGCGTAGCGGCATTTGGAACAAGTGGGCCCCGCTTCTAAAGATCGCGTTGACGAGCCGTGTTGCTGACTTTATGTTGGCTAGCGAGTCCGCGTTGGACATGGCTGTATCCCCGTAAGGCATCCTACCTTGAGGAAGGCGAGGAGACACAGAGTTGACGATCTGCCTGGCGAGGGGATGCGTGGTGCCTTGAGGGAGCCCATCCTACGGGTACCGCCGGCCCCGGAAGTCTACCAGGGAAGACTCCGCCATGACGGGGCAGCTGGTAGCTGATGAAGGAGAAGCAATAGGGGGAAGCTGATCGACGGGCCTCGGCCGGAGCGGACGGTGAGTATATAAACCTAGGGTCAACTCCAACTCGCTTGATCCAGACTGCCCGTGTTCAAAGCGATGGGTGGGATCCACTTTTGGCCATAGGTTTCTAATGGACAAAAGCGGGTCCTGTAGCTGTCTCTCATTGGGCCACGGCATCAACTTGCGCTATGCCGGGTTTGGCATGGACCGCTCCGACAAGGAGTGGCTGAGGTGTCGAGGAATAATGTGCATGAGCACGTGACCTCGCAATCCGGACTCGTCCAACGGATCGACCGCCCAGTCACCTTGCTCTCCAAGGATGCGAAGAGGGCTCATGCCACGTAAAAAATGATCGAGCAAGTGGAGTACAGCCTGCTGCACGAACCGCGAGCAAGTGGCTGTGTATCGAAACCCCACTTTTCCTCCGTTAGTAGGAACGCTATCCAATCACAATGCAAGAAGTTGCATTCTGAGGAGGATTTTGCTCCCGATTGCAACTATCTTGATGCCTATTGGCTGCCACCCTGGTACGCTGTGCTAGACTTTTGTTTATGTTCGGTCTGCCAGAAAGCCAGAATCGTCTCCTCCTTGGAACTCTCCACCCGCACGCGTTTGCCTGTCACCCTCTCCCGCTTGAAGGTGGCACGACCCCCCCGGTTTTTTACATCGTGTGCTAACAATTTCGCACTAAAGTCGCCGGGAAAGCTGATTAGCGTTGTTGTACTGGTCGTGCCACCTTCAAGCGGGAGAGGGTGCCTGTAACATGGCGGGCTCAACGGAAATGGACGCGACGAAACCCCGTGGTAATGAACTTGAAAAGTTCGATGAGACCATTCACATTCCAGCACCAGCGCCAGCGACCGACGCCGCGACAGGGCTGTCGGGCGGAAAACGCCGGGATTGGACGTGACCACGACGAGCCCTGACGCGCATCGAGAGGGCGCCTGTGCGGCTGCGTTCGACGGCGGGGCATTGTCCCAATCACCCTCCCCACCATGCACCCCTGCCCCGTAGTTTCGGACTGTCGAAGGACGTGAAACGGCGCGCCGGTGCCAAAAAACTGGGCCCCGCGAGACCCCGTCGTGCAGTGTAGACCCACGGCCCCATTTCCATTTCCTCGCCGAACGGAGAGGCGCGCGAGGCGGCTGCTGAGGACGGTCTGCTGTCCAGGGACGCCGCCGGGCGGCGTCGTCTTCCAACTGGAGCGCTGCCATGCCCTCAGGCAACCTGTCGATATCACGTCGTCACCGGCACTGAACTTGGTGTGCCGAGTCGGATGGCCGGCCGTGACGGCGGGAAGGAGTTAACACGATCTGTGTGTAATGCTAATAAACTATGGTATAACGCTATTTGTTCGCCGCCATCTTCGGGTCCTTTCGGGCTTCGCGAAGGATCTCCTTCATCAAAGAATAGAGCTCCGGCTCCGGCCTCTTCCACCTCTCGCCGTTCGGGAATACCTTCCTCCGCAATCTATTGACGGACGGAATCAGTGGCTGGTAGTGCGGTGTAAAGTTCTCTTCTGCGATCTTGAGAAAGATGCTTTCATCACCGATCGTACCAACCTTTGATCGAACCAGCTTGTTGTCGCTCTCGTAATTCCAACTGTCAAATTCGGTGGGCCCAATGTCTTTACCATGTACGTCGTAGTGGATGCATATCCAGAACAGCACCCAGAAGAACGACTCAAGATCGTGCATGAAAGAGTGCTGCTCCCCTAGAAGTGCTCCGATTGCCATGAATGCTCTCGTGCCGGTCTTGCCCTTCGCTCCGGAGGCGCCTTCGCGTTGTTCTCTGACGGCGAGGTCTAGGTCGATCAAGAACGAAGGCCAGGAGAGGTTGTTGTCGTCCTCGTTAATCATGAGATTGTTGATGGAGATGTCTCTGTGAAGGAAGCCGGCCTTGCGCAAGGATTCGTGTCCTTCAATGCAGCCCTCCAGTGCTGCAAGGAGAGCCGATCGGGAGCTTGCCTTGTAGATGGGTTCTCCGTAGTCCCGAAGAATGACACGCCGATGTACCCGGTTTGGCATTGCGTTGCTGCTGGCCTTCGTTGGAGATGCCGAACAGGACCGTTTGCTGGGGGGCAGACCGGTGCCAGTTTGACTCGAAGACCGCTTCTTGCCAGCGATGCTGTTGCTGCGGCCTTTCCGCGAAGCACCAGACATGGTGGTACTCGGTGGAGGCATCGAGCGTTCCGGCCGGTAGTTCGTAGCTCTGGTAACATCCAGCTCCCCTCGAACGTTGCTTCGGATGTTGTCGTCCGTGCCGTGAACTTGGACAGTCTCGTGGTGATAGTATCGGGCCATGTTGACGACGCCTTTGCCAGTCGCCTCACGTAACAGTTCGCCTTCCTCATCGCGTTCCGGATATTGCCACGAATCTTTGATGACAAGCGGTGACTGTGGGTGTCCTTCGCGGTGGGCTTTCCAGCAGGTCGTCGCCCGACCAGCTATGCAACGTGCGCGTTGCATCACCCGGTCGATGATGAGGCGTTCTGTCGCGCCGTCCCGCTCGATCTCGATAAATCGTTCGTTGTTTGCCGTCATGATTGTCGGATCGAACCCAAGCTCCTCCTCGTTCATCCAGAGAAAGCCGAGGACCGTGGACACAAACTGTAGTCCATCTTTGTTGATGTCGAACTGTTCGGATGCGACCCCCCCCAGCCGGTCAAACTCCCATATCCTCATGAGAGATCCGCAAATGGTGAAGCCTAAAACGAACCGACGGGTGTCTTGAGCAGCGAGAACCTCTCTCGCGTACCTCCCAAGATCAAGCCATGCCTTGGACGCTGTGTCGGCCAATGGATTGCTTTTCAGCTCGCCGGGGACGAGGACCTGCGACCAGTGGCATTGAGAATCCTTGTCGGCCTTGGTGTCGTTCACGAAGCCGACGTCCAATTTGCGTTCCCCTGTGGAACCGCGGATTGGCTTGTTGGGTTGTGCCAATGGTCTCCGTCGACATGCCGGGTTTGACCCGTGGTGTTCTGCAAAGGCCGCCAGCTTCTCGCACAAGCCCGCAAACCAGCTCAAGACATCGTCCTGGTTTGCGTCTTTTGGCCATCCGCTCCAGCCTTCATGGAAGAGCGGATTGCTGCCTCCCTTGCATTCCTTGAAGACGGCCTCGGCCGCTGTCTCAAGACCGGCCACACGTCCGAAATATGTCTCGCTAAAGCGAGGAAGCCCGACGTAGAGAGGACCAAGCTCCAACTTAAGGACTCTGTCCACATCTTTGCGGCCTTCGGAGGAGTTCGCGAAGCTGCTCGTGTTGTGCAGCCAAGGGGTTTGGTGGAGGGATGATGCTGTCGGTCGGGGCGGCGGAGTGGATTCGGTGACGGCGTGGTAGACTTCATTCCAGATAACTGCGTCGTCCGGGTCGTCGGTAAGAGCCGCATTCAGAAGAGGTTTGATGCGGTTGAGGTCGAAGTCGTCGGAGTTGACAGCGGAATTGAGTCTTGAGAGATCGCTCAGGAGATTCTTCCCACTACCGCTGGAACGAAGTAGGCGAGAGATTCGAAGGCTTTGGAGTGCCAGAAGAAGATCAAGGGTGAGATTCTGCAGCTCTGCACAATGGTCAGAAGGGCCACATGGAACGAAGCTGTGGTGTCGTTCTTACCTTCGTGGTCCAGCCTGCCTAGCGAGTCCGGAGTGCAGGGGACGCTCGCGCCTTCGCAGATCAGACTGAATGAAGCGCGGAAGGCATCAAGGCCTTTGCCAATGGGGTTCTCCTTGATGATCTGCGACCGCGCTTGGTCTGCCATGGTCGACGGAATGCGATGGTGAGAAGGACGGGGAAGGCCGACGGAGGTCGCGCGACGTGACCATTTGGGCGGTGGGGAATTTGCTGCCCAGCCACCAGACGCACCCGACCCTCAACCCCTGCACCATTAGTCAGCAGCTTCAGGGTACAGAGGTGGGCCCCCCGACTAACCAATCAACATGCACTGTTCACTAGGGACGCCGAGAAGAGCAACGAGAACTCGAAGAGTATGACTGCACATGCGGGAGTTTGGTATCCGATGTCAACGAGGGAGTGGATTGTGGTCGAGAAGATAATGGGCGTTCGTGGTTGCGTGGGTGGACGGAGACGCGACGCAGGCAGGCGCGCTGCTATCCAATGGATCCGGCTCGGGCGGATCGGAAAAAGTCCGGCTGGAGATCCTCAACGTCCAGCAGCAATATCGCCGCATAGAATCGCCCAGACACTGCGAGAATTCGGATAATGTTGATGGAAAACTGCTGCTCAGGGAGCTTTGTGAATGTGGGAGTACGGCCCCGTGAAGGACCAAGTTCGCAAGCGTCAATGGCTCCAGGGGTTGGTCATGGCACGCTTTTCTACTGCCACTCCCTGTCCACGACGGAAGGGAGACCGCCTCAAGAGTTACGCGGGGGCAGAATGCAGGGTGAAGACGCAGGGGCTGAGTCTTCCGGCTGCCTCTAAGAATTCCGGGTACCTCGCCTCTGGGGCGTTCCCTGTACCGCAGACGGTTGATGCTTCAGGGGCATCTCAGTCCAATCCAAGTCTGTGCCATGTCCGGCTGACGCGCCTGCCTAGGAGACGACGATCGGGGGTATGAACTTGATTCAGTTAGACATGGTGCGCAAGACACATTGGGCTGATTTCTGTCAACTGTGGGCTGCCTCCACTTGGAACGTCGAGCCCAGACAGCCTTTGCTGGAAGGGCTGTGCTTGTCACCGCTTTGTCTGGCTCCCTGGGTCTTTCCCCATCTCGGCAGGCGTGCCAAGGTTCCACATGGCGCCCATATGTGGTCTTGTCTATGCAGCTTCACAAAGCAGACCCGCGCAGTCTTGCATCGTCAAGGCAGACTCGGCGGAAGCGGATGGAGGGAGTCATGGCAACGGCGAATTACAGGAGCGGAACGATGTGAAAAGGTGACGACAGCCACACTAACGGCTAGAAACGTGCATGAGGGCTGTCTCCTGTTAGTTTACTTGCAAGGCAGATGAGCTGATTGCCACCTCCTGAGGTTGCATCAGGGAAGACCCCCGAGGTCTTCACTGCCGGTCGTCATTCCCTCAGGGCGGAGTTCATGCATCTCGGCGCAGTCACAGTCAGTTGCTTCATGTGATGGATGTTCAGCCGTGCCTTTACGCCATCCGTTTGGCCGCTTCTCCTCTCCTGCCCTCACACTTACCCCCTCCCTGCACTCCTGACCCTTCGTCCCTCCGCCCAGTCTCGCCTTCACCGAAGTCTGCTGATTTTCATGTGTTAGCTAGAATGTCCGAAACGCGTGGTCCCTGTCCTTCCGCTGAGGAGTGAACGAATCCGCACATCCACGGTGGCGACCTGCCTGGGATAGACAGCACTCTGCCTTGTCGTCGCGCCCCAACTGTCCATGGAGGATGAATCAGGAGATCGTCTGCCTCGAGAAGGCAATGCCGATTCGCAAAGTCCTCTCGATGAGGAAACTACTGTGCAGGAAATAGGCACACCCAGCCGACCTCGTGTGACCAATTATCGGCGTCCGGGCGCACGCTCGCGCCACCTATTCCTTCGGCGTCACACATCCCAACGGTAGGTAGGCCAGGATGCATAGGCCCCGTGAGCAAGGTGATGTGGAAGGAGAGCATTCCCCGAGACAATAGCACGCGAGCGATAGAGGCTATAGGATAAGAGCATAAAGCCTTTGCTGCTGTAATCAACATCTTATACGGTCGGGATAAATCGGAGCTGCTCCTTAACATCACCATGGGCGCCAAGCATATCCATAAGAACAACCTCACTCATCGTGATGGCAAGCCGGCTTACGGCCTCGCGGAGATGGTGAATCATCTGTGACATTGAGCAGGTAAGGTACGTACTAGTGCTCCCCTGCACCGCTGAGTAAGCATTCTGGGCTCCCATGGAGCGTATAAACCGAGCTTCAGAGCTCGTAGTCACTCTTTTAGAGCTTTTCCTTTAGACAGACGACTATCAATTACCACTGTTGAAATCACTCATTCATACTCTCTCGAGCGTCAAAATCGTTGCTTGCAATAACGTCACACTTTACTAACCCCAGAAAACGGAGAGGAGCAAACAAGCTCTGGAAACAATCCAAACCAAGGAAAGATTAATTTGCACCTCAGTCATGATCACAGCCATGCCCAACTCCAGGTACGTCGAGACTCAAAGCCGAATCCGTGCAGCCGATAATAAATTGTCGAAGCGTATCAAGAATACATATATGTGCGAATGGTGCGCTTAATCAAAGGACCGATCCGAAATGACATCTGCTATTCCGAGTGGAGGCAGCCACTCAGATACCTGTCAAGTGGCATTGATGAACGATCATTGTCATGGCTTAGCAAGAATCGGTCTCGTCTGTCTGTGGCCGCGTTGCTTTCACATTGCTGAGGACGGCCCCTCTTTAGATGCTCACGTTCAAGCTGAGCACAGTTTTGAAAAGGTTGAACAGTTCGAGGAGGTACAGGATTAGAGACTGCTTGTACTGCGAGGATGGAGCAACGGAACTGATATTGCTGGACGTGCTCATAGTTAACATTTTGAAGGCAGCATAGAAGAAATCGCACCCTTGATGGAGAAAACAAAGAATACTAAGCCCTCGGCTCGAAAATCTGTGATTGGCGCCCTACTTAGTCTGGTGCAATGATACGCACGAGATCGTTGAATTGCCAATGTCCGACTTTACTTCGGGTGGCCCCAGAAGGTACTCTTGATTCCTGTCCTGTACACGACTCCAGTCCAGAAAGGAAGGACTGTTCGCAATTGTGTTCGGTATGGGACACCACTTTGGGTCCGGTACAGTGTTGTCAAAACGGCTGTGCCAAACTCGCCGTGCTTCGTCAGACGAGCGAGAGATGTGCGACCGACCCTCATGATTGATGGATTCAGCTTGACTTCGATGGTATGGGCTGAATTTGAGACGACATTCTCGTATCCAGTGCAGACGCAAAGTCACCGCCGCCACTTTCCAGACATCCTCAGAGGCTCTTCTCGCGGGAACCACCACGGACCAGCTGAGCGAACTTTCGTCCTGCAATTACAACATCGAAAGGAGCCAGGATGTCAAATCGTGATTCTAACTGACTATTGGATTGACGGTGCAAGAATAGCGCAAGGCAAGAATGTTTCGGTCTCGGTTCATAGATCTCCTGAATACTTCGATCTCGAAACCGCCATATGGCTAGCAGAGAGTGGAGACCCTCGTCAAAAGCTCGCTCATTTCGACCTCCTCGACGCCAATGGGCGTTACGTTTCATTCGAAAACATCATCGCAGTTAGCTCATTTGCGGAATACTGGCTTCACTCCGGAGATGACGAGTATGACTCTCCCCCAATCCATACGTCAGCCCCACCGCCTACCATGGCTCTCTACGCTATTTCCCGGGCATCGAGGTCCTGTTCGCGATGAGTGCTGCGTCGGGAGGAGGGAGGCTCATCTCGCTCACCTTGTTTGTTGCGATGCTAAATAGTTCGTCTTTCTTTACTATTGAGGAATAACAAAACTGGTAAATTTATTTTAGCCGCTTTTTCGTCAGTATGTTAAACCAAAGCACGATTTCTTCGCTTTAATCGGGACAGACCACGTTCAGGGCTACACTTGAAGAAGTGCGTACAGAAGTGAATCCGCCAGACTGGTCTCTACTACTAGAGAGTTTGTAATATCCATAGCAACTGAATTCCCGAACATATACTTGCATGCCAATGCTTGTTCACAACATTTCAGATGCTAGAAGCTAGTGCAGTTTCGACCTTTTCAGCATCATCAAGTACTGTCAACTTCATTCAGGTAATGGGAATTTGATCGCCAATCATCTTTGTGTAAGGATTTAGGCAGTGCTGACCTAAAAGAGGTCCTCATAAACCTCCGACTCCTGCGCCCAAACATCCGTCATTTGTGCTCTTACGAAGCCTTCCACGTAGCCAACTAGGCTATGCACCGAGATCAAGTGTTCTCGCCATCGACTCGGAACTCCTGTTCATAGGGTTCCGATGGCTGATCTGAATCACACTGTAGCAAAGAATTTCCTGCCGGCACTCTTTAATTGATCCACCAACTCAAGATGACCGCCTCTAGCTGCAGCCTGTAGTGCTGTCGTCTACCAAGATTTTGAACACTGTATCTATCAACATGGCAAAAACACTAGTAACTGCGACTAAAGGTGCTGTGTCGACGAGGTGGTGAAAATGGACCGCCTTATCGGGCCTGGGCGTGCGTGATCGTTTGGAGTACCTCGTTCTCTATACTGACTCGTTGCAATTCCCGCTTTAAGCGTTCATTTTCTTGAGTTGTAGCGTCTAGGGCAGCTTCTAGTGTCGCAAGCTTGGCTTTCATGGTCTTGACATAGTCCTCTTTGCGTTGGCGGGAAGCCCGTTGTCTGTCGAGCAGTATTCATTACAAACGCGATCAGAATGAAATATGCTCAGGGCAGTGTCTGGCGCGGTGCAGAAAGTCTTGACTTACGCTGCCCGGTTTTGGGCTTTGCGCCGAGACTGGGCTAGTGTCATATCTTCGACTGAGTTGGAGATAGCGCGTCGTGCTTCTGGACCTGACTTGGTGGCCGAGATGATGTCGCCTGGATCGTTGCTCTCGCGAGTGATGAAAGGGCTGTTGTTGGCCTGAGACTGGTTGCTGTATGATGGAGGAGTCGGAGGTCCAGCTGCAATGTCTATATGGCTGGGAAAGTGTAGCTGCTGCTGATATATCTGGGGCGGCCTGTTCTGGTGACGAAATTGCGCAAATTGTTGGAAGTTCTGTGGGAAGGTTTGGGGAGTCTCGAAGTTGGTAAGTCCACCAAAGAGCTGTGGAGAAATAATTAGCGATCCCACGGCAGTAAAGAGAAGGAGGGGGGTGTTAAACCAGCTCAGCGGTGGGTGTGAAGTGAGATGGCTGGGAGTTGTCAAAGTACTGTTGCGAGAAGTCCATGGTTTGGTGTTACTGTAAACTGGAAGGAGTAGATGGGAGTCAAGCCGGCGTTTGGCGGGTGGGATGATGTTTGAGTGATGGTCAGGCTGAAGTGATGATTGAGAGAATGTGCTGTGAAGAACGAGAACGAGAAAGAGAGAGAGAGAGAGAGAGGGGTGGAAGGGTCAAGAAGTAGTGATAACGGCTGTGGGCGAGAGGATATCGAAGAAAGCTGTGATTGTTTGTGTGGTATGTGGCCGAACGCTTAGTTGTCTCATCTCCCTTGCCGCCACACGTGTCGTAATCTGGGGGTATTTGCAACCAGTCGTGGGAGCCCCTGACTTTGGCGAACATGTCGCAGCCGCCGACCTGCATACATCCGCGGTACGCCGCTGCAGACTTGTACGTAGTCAACTGAGTGCTGTGGCTGAGTGAAGCACTTCTAGATCCTTCTTCCTGGCTGTAAGATAGTAGCCATCATCCAGCCCTTGGGATGCCACGCCCCTCTTTCTTACTAGCTCGCACCTTGAGCGGCTATGCTACGACCATAGAGTGCGGCTTGTCTCCGTGATGTTTCTCTCCTAGGCAGGCGAAGCTATTGATACGGAGCATCATCACTCTTCTGAGTTAATGCATAGATCTCACTCAACACTCGAATCAGTAGCCTAGCTGGGCGTTGAGCGTGGCGACATACGCGATGCGAATACATATTGGTGCTCTGAGACCAACGCTCTGACGCTAATAGATTTTGAGCGTTTAGTCTCCCGGGTCTAGACTACGGCGCTGCCTCCTTAGCACGTTCATCCCAAAACCCCACTACACGATCGAAAACCGGCCACACTTCCCACGGCGCTAGCCATGTTGAACGTGTCGAGAAGGAAGCCAAGGTAGGGCATAGCGGCGCGCTCGTCCAGCGCCAAGGCCTGCTCCCACGTTTGCCCAAAGCCGCCGAAGCAGAGGTTCTTGTAGGCGATGCGCACCGGCGGCGCGGCGGCGCGGAACGCGAGCTCGTGCAGGTCGTGGTCAGGCTTGGACCTCGGTCAGCGCTTGGTGGCTGCTGTCGGCAGATGAAAAATGGACCCACCACTCTATATCCATACCGATCAGGCATGCCATGCAGTGATGTTGCTCTCCATTCTTCCATGATGGTGCTATTTTGACCAAAGACCCAGTTTGGGGGGACGATTTGACGTTCGGACAAGGGCATTAATGGATCTGAATTCACCTGAGATCGGGCGCTGCGCCAACCAATGATGATACGTTCAGTCAAGAGAATTGTTCAAATGTATAGTAATCTATTGGTCACTTAGCCCTGCTGTGGTTGGATGTAAGGCTCCAAATGTGACTTCTGTTGTGGCGACAGATGTACGTTCCTTAATGTTGTGGGGCAGGTTTTGGTCTAGCGATCCTCCCGAGCGATCCTGACGCCAAACGAGGAGGCGTGACGGGTACTGTGTACCATGATCACATCGAGGAGTTCATCGATATCATGATGGACTATGATACTATCTCTATGTACGGTACGGTAGCGACCGCGATCGGTGTCCACAAATAGCTTGATTGCTTCCTTCTCGCGATCTAGCACCGAAAGGGTACCATATCGATAATGTCACCGTGCCGATCCAGGTTAGTGCATTGGTGCAGTACCGTGAGATGTTACAGCCCAGAAGACCCACTAACACGGTGCCGAGTCGGCACCGCGCGCCGCTAACTTGACGCGGCCTTACGGTCCAGATGTGGGGATGTTTGTTTCGGCTCCAGTTCTTTGTTAAATCGGTGGTGCTGGGTGGGAAATAATTCAAGTATTTTTGCTATGAGTCTACACACTGTATGGCAGCCAAAAATTGCGCTGTGGAGCGGAGTTCATATCGAACCACATAGACGCTAAACCTTAACTCTACAGTGCCAAGTTGTACATAAGGGGGCGGTTTCTGCATATAAGCCACTAATGACATTCGTTGTTGCATACACAGCGTCAAATCTAGCTGTTCGATTTGCTATTACTTTCCTGGTTATAGAACATTTCGCAAGAATATTTAAGCCCTCCCGCCTACTCCTTCTTTGACGACTACGACAGGGAACAGAGCGATACAATAATATGAGATCGACATTCCTCATACCTGCCCTAGTGCTTTTATCAGTCCCTTATAGCCTCGCTCAGGTTACAGCCAGAAATATATCTGAATTCCAGAATACCGTGTACTGGACCAATTGGTTCGCTAGAATATCCCTAAAGCCTTCGGATATCGCAGGCAGTATATTAATATTACATATAGGAGTGTATACGCGAGAAACTACCCTCCTCAGAAGTTGCCCGCGTCTGAGATAACTCAGGTTCTGTACTCGTTTATGAACGTCCGTGAGGATGGTACTGTGTAAGTTACACAAGTGAGCCACGAAGACAGAAACTGAGAGATGATTCTTAGCTTCACTGGAGATACGTATGCGGACACTGGCCTTCACTTCCCAACTGATTGTAAGAAATTGTCGCCGGAAAACCGTCTGTATCTATGAGAGTCCTAATGACAAGGTGCTTATAGCATGGACAGACATGGGAAATAACGCGTACGGAGCTGTGAAGCAGCTAGGTCTTCTCAAGAGATCTCACCGCCACCTGAAGGTTGTCTTATCTATCGGCGGCTGGACGTGGTCCACGCAGTTCCCTAGTGTTGCGGCGGACCCAAAGAAGCGAGCAAACTTTGCCCAGTCGGCTGTCACTATTATGAAGAACTATGGTTTCGACGGCATTGATATTGACTGGGAATATCCAGTGACCGCTACTGACGCTCGGAACTTCATTCTTCTGCTCAAGGCCGTGCGTTCAGAGCTAGATTTGTACAGCATACGTGCAGCAAGCGCCTACCACTTCCTATTAACTGCTGCTACGCCGGCAGGGCCGAAGCACTACAACATTCTTCAACTTAGGGAGATGGGTGAGATACTCGATTACGTGAATGTTATGACCTATGACTACGCCGGTGGTTGGGATCTTTCTAGAACTGGTCACCAGGGTAATTTATACGCTAATCCATCCAACCTCGAGTCGACACCCTTTTCTACAGATCGTGCAATTATCGACTATACGGCAGCTGGCGTCCCGACCCACAAGATTGTTATGGGAATTCCGCTCTACGGTCGTGGGTTTGAAGGGACTTCTGGGCTGGGCCGGTCAGCTAGTGGCACTAGTCAAGGCACTTGGGAGGCTGGAGTATATGACTATAAAGTTCTCCCTCTGGCAGGCTCTGTGGAGAAATACGACACCGTGGCTGGTGCCTCATACTCCGAGGACACTTTCAATCACCGCATAGTATCATATGATACGACAGCTAGCGTTATAAAGAAGCTGGACTATATTCGTCACAAGAAGTTGGGAGGAACCATGTTTTGGGAGGCGTCTGGAGACAGGAATGATAGTGCCTCACTTATCGCAACATGTTTCAACGGCCAAGGCGGCGAATCAACTATGGACAGAACTCCCAACTTGCTATCTTACCCAGAATCAGTATATGACAATGTTCGCAAAGGCTTCGTTTAACCGCTAAGGCAAAGCCCCTAAAGATTAAGAACCGCAAGCTACTAGAATGCAAGTCCGTATAAGAATTCCATTATCAAAACTCAAAAGGTTCTCATTTTTCAAGCATATGTAGCGGTAGTAAAACTTGGAGTTCATCGCTGTGACAAGGCGCCGATCTTCTGAGGCGAATCTCTATATGCTTAAGGAGAGACGGAACCATATGCTAGCAGATATTGTGCGCGTGCTCGGATCGCGAGGACCGGGTTGTTCTTAGGGCAAAGACAAGGAACATGCACAGGGTCGCGAATGGGCCTCTCTCAACGTTCCCGACTCGAGTCCTGGGTGAAAGACGTAGAGTCTGCACAAAGCGCCCGACGCGGAAGCCGGCAATTCGTCTTACACTCTTTAATAGAGTCACTTAATAACACTTTTGGTACCTTTCTCCGTGCTCAGCGGAGTTGTGATAGGCTTCGACTACATTAACTGAATGCCCTCCATCATTTTGAATCGACCGCCCGATGAGCGTGGGCATAGAGACCAAGTGTGAGCATGGTGGTGACGCCCAAGGAACCATGTGTGTTGGAAATCTATCTGTTCTTGAGTACCCAGCTAATATTCCTCGATGAGTAAACGGAATTTCAAGTACTCCCCTGAGCACTTGACGCCCAGAAATCGCATGAAATTCCTGCCGTCGTACTCAACCAGGCAGTCTTCCTCAGAATTGACCCATGTTTGGCGTATAAAAAGGAACAATGAGTCTTTATCTCTCCTCTCTATGGCTATCTCAGCCACCAGGGTCCAAAAAATTGACTGTGTGCTCAATGTTTTCACGAGCTTCGAGAGATCCTGAGCAGGAACCCACGGACATAGGGTTTTTTCTTTGGGAACAAAGAGAACTGTAAGTTTGGGCCTGTCAGCCATGAGCAGCAGTAGTGGAAAAAGTGATGAGTTTCTCCAAGTGAGTCGAAGTTCGTAATCTGAAGCTGTAGCTCACTGTCGAAGCTAGAGAGTCGATAGGCGGGAACGGCGCTTATCTCGATCTGGTGGTTCGCGCGTGTAAGTGCCGGAAGGACCTCTACACGATATAATTTGGAAACCTCCAAAAGAGCAAAGAGCCCTTCTGCCTGATAAGCTGTGTTGTTACGAACCCATTTCAGACGAATGGCTACTCCACTGCTCTGAATCAGCCAGTCGTAGATCATGTGTCGAATTTCTATGCATGTATCGGTAAGCGAGAGATGTTACAAAGATTTGGGTTCTTACCAGGAGGAAGATTACACAACAGAGCTCGTGGCTGAACAGTTGTTTCCTGACCAGTTGTGGGTTCTGTCATGATCGGGCAGAGGTTGAGGCTTTGATGCGCGCTAGTAGCTAAGGCTTGAAAGGAAGCTATTATCAAGACAGGCTGCAAGAAGATAAGTTAGGTCGTAATAGAAGAAAAGTAATCCTTCTCTTATAAATAGGTAGAGATCTTGAAAATTAAGTCAGGGGCGCTTATCCTCCTCTCTGCATGATATATATTGCCTCGGATATGCCTTGTTTTGCATTTCATGCCGGTCTGCGAGACCTCGTAGCCTGGAAGATGCACTGACTCCGCCATGCCATTCACGCATAGTGCTTCAGGTCTGTTGCGCAGGGGGTCAAGATCATCCTTCAGTGCGCATGGGCACAATGGTGTGGGTTAGTGATCTTGGCCGTCCGTAAACTTGTCCATTATCGAGAGTGGCGCCTGAAAGCAGAGCGGTCGCGTACAGCTCCAAGAATTATGTCCGACGCTAGATCCCGTTCACGACACACTGAGTAGGCTAAATGCAGAGGACTGGCCAGTGAGCATAACCCCAAGGCTATGTTTCGATACGCTCTACTACAGCCTAGGTCCTCACAAGGGGCCGATGTATGCCTCAGGACAAACAATTGCATCAATGGACAACACCACTGTGACGACCCAACCAACAGGTCGCAGAATCGGGCCAGGGACAAGGGCAGGTTCAGCACGTACGTCGGACACCCCAGGGTCCTTACGTAATTATCTCATTAGGTCAGCAAGACATGGGTGGATATGTTCGGATCATAACATATCCAGACATATCCAAGGAAGCACGGTGGAGGACAAAGGGTATATAGTCACGATGGATTCCCTAGACAGACAGTCATAACCTTTGTACTTCAGCGATCAATCTAAGTATCATTCTCACCCATCACTTGAACCAGTCACTCAATTGACGAGAGCGGTATCTCTTCCAAGAGACACGGCAACCCCAGAGAGAGAACGACATTCGATAGGAAGTGATATTGCTTTGGCTTTACCTACCGGCAGAACAGAAACCCAGCGAAGCCCGACCAGACGGTTGACCACGGAGGTCGGATCGTGACAACCACGTCCGATGCTCCACTACACCTCATGGTATAGTCCCTTCGTAATTACATACAAATCACATGTCGTTTGCCACGTTAATTCTCCTAGCATAAACGGGAACGTTTTGTGGGAATACCACTTCCCAGCCGGCATTGCGAGATGGATTTTGGGATCCTCTCGACGTGCGTGGTTTTGCCTTTTGCGTCCGGATTACCGCGAGAAAGACTAGGAAGAGCTGAGGACTTGTTAGATTAGGGATAAGCATAGGAGGGACGACTGCATCAGTGGATTGCTTCTATCTATTTAACAAAGCAGCTCCCTAGACAGAATAAATCCCACGCGTGGACATGCCGAGCAGTTCGAGGTAAGGCTGTGAAACCTTGCTCTTATCAATCCAATAAGCTTCTGACGACGGTCGCTGGCGCCATGAGAGCCGCAACTGTTCTCTTCCGCCTTTCTTTCTTGAGTCGAGGACGGCTTGTATTCCAGGACCATAGCCATCGTAATCTTTCTCGAAGACTTTAACGAGGTCCGCGCTAGCATGTTTCTTGAGTTCCCAGGTTATTTTGCCACTCTCCCACTCAATGAGATACACATTTCCCCATCAGCCTCTTGACTGGATAGGTTTTGCCAGCTGCATCGCCGTTAGCCAAGCTTCCACTAAATCATTTTCTCGAATACATACAGCGCGAAGCGGCTGTGACCCGTTCGTTCTGCGGAATTGATGTTGCATAACTCGCGCTCGGAAGACTGAAGGTGAGCACAAATCTTCCGCCCTCGTCCGGTACGTTCAAGATTGCATCGACGAGTTCCCACTTCTTAGGAGCTTTGAGCCCAGCTTGGATCTTGGGGTTTCGTCGAGTGGTAGTTCTCTGGCTTGACGACTTTCGCTCGGGATTCTTCTTTTTACTGATCACCCTGCTTGATACGGCACTACTTGTAGCCTTTCGAGGCTCTCTGCGATTCTTGTCGTATCACGGTTGTGGTCGCTTGGTTGGTGCAGAGTACGGAATTGCGTCGAACTACCGACGACCTTGGACTAGTTGGGTTTCTAAGCATGTTCTCCGTGGTGTCCGATGCTAATGATCTGTGCGAACCGTGGATCGCGTTCGTTTGAGCTGAGAACTCGGCACAGACTTGGAACCGAGTAGTCGCGAGGGGCTCTGTTTTGTTTCTTACAGGCCGCTGGAGACAGGGCACAGGCCCATCACCTGCCGTTGTCGAAATAGTTGAGCTGGAACTCATGCTCGGCATGTCTGAGAAAGGCTGCTCATGAGCGGTAGTTGCTGGGCTATATACCTGCAGCTGATGCAGGCTCTCCGCAGTATCTGTACGAACTGTAATGGTTCTTGTTGGTTAATCATTCTCAGAAGTGGTTGGGACATTCTTACAGATCGGAGGATCTGCGGCCACTCTTTCGCATGGCAAATGTTCGCTCCTGGTAGGAGTCATATCCGTCCCATAGCATCGACTGACTTCTGCGATTTCTTGTAGCTTCTTGTGCCATGCGTAGGATGCCGCTGAGTTTTCCGTATCGCTCCAGTTGTCCTCATCGTCAAAGTATATAATATCTGCCGTAATATGACTCCCGTCGGGATTCTGTTTAGCCGCCAAGTTACTCTTCAAAACATGTATTGAGGAGGCTTGAGTTCCTGCCCGCTCACCAGCACGCTTGGGCGGAGGCGAGTCTCACGAGGCTCGCTCGCTCGCCCTGGACTGCTGGAGATCCGGTGCGACTCGAATGGTCCGAGGGGAGACAGAGGAGGATTACCAGGAGTCGAGAGAATCGTGCGACGTATCGAGGTTTCTGGCGGACTGTCTGTTGTGGTCGCCGATGCAGTGTAGAAGTGCCACTTCGCAGAATCAGAGCTACTACTCATGGTACGAGTTGAGCAGTTGCGATGACTGATCCAGTGGTTGTCTGTCTCCAGGTCGCTGAGATCGTCAATGACGATGGGATCGTTTTGCGACATAGTGCTTGCCAGCCACGCAAGATTCGTAGGTGGTGAAGATAGCCCGTTTGGGTCGTTAAGATGGCCCGTTCAGGTGGTGTGATGCCGAGGGATTCAAGCTGTCTTATATAGACGGTCGAGCGATTGGCTGTTATAGGTAGGCACGCAAGAGAACCATGCTGCCGGGCGAGATTTAGCTTTCAAATGTAGTTGTGGGCCACGTTTCTGAGCCTCTCTACGCCGCAACCAAACCCCGAGGACACAGATTTATGACGAAAGTCAGGCCAAGCACGTTAGATCCTTATGAGATTGTTGTTAGCCGAGACACGGTCTTCTCAAGGCTGTAAGTCGTCCCTGAGGTTATTGTTCCTTGTTTTCTGTACCACACTTTCGCTCGGTGCTGGGCCGAAGCGGCATCTTACGGCTCGATGAAAGTCTCAGACACTGGATCGACAGCACCCCTAGTAGCAGCTCTTAGCCATTCCCAGGCCAATTATCTTGGAGAGCAGATAGATGCTTAGGAAGCAGCCGCTACTCCTGCTCAAGGAGTAAAGTGCATGGTGCCGACCTTTCTCCAGTCTCTGGCACCTCCCGACCCCTTTCCCCCCCCCCCACTAGAAAGGAAAAACAGGTCGCAGCCCCGTCACTCCCTACGGCGCCTTGGACAGTCACGAGAGGCCGCGTCAGGCGAGGCATAGGCCGGGCAAGCGGGAGCTTAAGGGTGGAAAGGTTCAGGGGTGAGGCTTGTACTGCGTAGTGCCTTCTTGCATTGAGCAGTGAATTGAACTACATCATAGGACAGACCCCTCAAGGCAATTTGTTCTTTGAGCATATCCTACCATTTTTGCGCGGAATGAAATGGTCTGAAACCTACTTATCCTGCTCTGATACCGGATTTAAGCTGCTTCTCGGCAAGCATCTAGTAACGCTCACGTGGGTCTGTTTTCTTAGCGCCTGGCTGCCCTTGGTACTGATGATGGGCGGCTAGGGCACTGCCTTCGATGATTACTACTGTGCCACACTTATGGCCCACCAACGGAGCCAAACCCGGCTCTTCAAGTAGAGAGGGAACGCCAGGCGGCAGAGCTGCCGCCGTCTCGTAGACGGGACTTGAGATCACAGATGTGGCTTTCTAAGAGGTCATGTGTCGTTTTCACATTTTGCTGCCTGTATACCTGCGGGTGACACTCCTCGGAAGTTGTCGCCATCTATACAGTAAGCCGGAACGAGCTACCCCAGACTGAACTCATTGCAGTGACTTGGACTTTCCCAATCAGGAAGGTGTGTGGACTTCTATTTGCATTATCATTGTTTCCTTGTTGGGACGAGTGCCTCTCCACTAATGGACAGCCGGTTCCTGTTACTCGGTAGCAAATCACCTCGCGGCTCGCAAAGCATCAGCCTCTCAGTTGGAGGCTATCTATTGGTTCGATAATTAACTAGCACTCCCTGTCCATTACGGCCAAGCGCTAGCTAAGCGCACTCCCGGCCACCGATGAAAGACGAGCTTCTAATCTATTTCTGCTCCTTGACAGCCCACTATGAATTGCGAATGGGTAGCGACCAGCAGTTGATTGAGGCAGGATAAGCTGCCGATCCTGTCAGAGCCCTTAGGCAATCCAAAGCTCCAAGATCGTCTCAAGGTGCATGGAGGAGAAGGCGGCGGTGGCTTCCAACTGAAGCGTTGCCATGCCCTCAGGAAAACCCCTTAACACTACACCGCTATGCCGAGTCGGATGGCCGGCCAAGAAGGCGGGAAGGAATCCTCCATGGTGCTACGGTCGCGCCATCCCCAGTAGCTGATGTCGGCTGCATATCGGGATCGCGTTGTCAATGGGGAGGGACAGCTTCGTGAGAGAACTTCCATCGACTCATGCCTTTTGAATACCCGGGCGGTGGCGTCGCAGGGTAAGAAGCGGGAGAAAGGGGGCCGGAGGCGGAGGCCTAAAGCTTTTCTCTAATCTGCGAGGCTATTTCCTGCTAACACTTTGGGGTCCTTCTGCGCTTCTCTAAGGATCTCCTTCATCCTCACATACAATCCTGTGTCCTCTCTTTCCCACCTCCCACCATCCGGAAATACCACTTTTCGTAATCTATTGACCCAAGGTATCAATGGCTGGTAGTATGGCGTGAAGTTCTCTTCAACGACTCTGACGAAGTCCCCTTCGTGGGATACTCGCCCTTTCTTCAGCTCTGCCAGCTCCTCCGTATCGACGTAGTTCCACTTGTCAAACCGTGGAACAACCCTCGTGTCATCTGGCCCGTCGCAGTGAATGCAGATCCAGAAGAGTACCCAGAAGAATGACTCAAGATCGTGCATGAAGGAATGCTGCTCGCCCAGAAGTGCCCCGATAGCCATGAACGCTCTCGTGCCGGTCTTGCCCTTCGCCCCGGAGGTGCCTTGGCGTTGTTCTCTGACAGCGAGGTCCAGGTCGATCAAGAACGCAGGCCAGGAGAGGGAGTTGTCGTCCTCATTAATCATCAGATTGTTGATGGAGATGTCTCTGTGAAGGAGCCCGGCCTTGCGCAAGGATTCGTGCCCTTCAATGCAGCGCTCTAGTGCGCAAAGCAGAACCGATCGGGAGCTCGCCTTGTAGATGGGATCTCCGTAGTCCCGAAGAATGACACGCCGATGCACCCGGTTTGGTACTGCGTTGCTGCTAGCCTTTGTTGGAGATGCGGAACAGGATCGCTTGCTGGGGGGTTGAGCGGCGCCGGTTTGGCTTGAAGACCGCTTCTTACCACCGATGCTACGGGCCTTCCGCGAAGCGCCAGACGTGATCGTACCCGATGAAGGCTTCGAGCGTTCCGGCCGGTAGTTCGTAGCTCTGGTAACATCCAGTCCTCCTCGAACATTGCTCTGAATGTCGTCGTCTTTGCCGTGAACTTGGACAGTCCCGTGGTAATAGTATCGGGCCGTGTTGACGACGCCTTTACTGGTCACTTCGCGTAACAGTTCGCCTTCCTCATCGCGTTCCGGATATTGCCAGGAATCTTTGATGACAAGCGGTGACTGTGGACGTCCTTCGCGGTGGGCTTTCCAGCAAGTTGTCGCCCGACCAGCTATGCAACGTGCGCGTTGCATCACACAGTCGATAATGAGGCGTTCTGTTGAGCCGTTCCGCTCGATCTCGATGAATCGTTCGTTGTTTGCCGTCATGATCGTCGGATCGAACCCAAGCTCCTCCTCGGTCATCCAGAGAAAGCCGAGGACCGTGGACACAAACTGCAGTCCATCTTTGTTGACGTCGAACTGTTCGGATGCGACTCCCCCCAGCCGGTCAAACTCCCATACCCTCATAAGAGATCCACAGATGGTGAAGCCTAAAACGAACCGACGAGTGTCTTGGGCAGCGAGAACCTCCCTTGCGTACCTCCCAAGATCAAGCCATGCCTTGGATGCTTTGTCGGCTGATGAATTACTTTTCAGCTCACCTGGGACGAGAACCTGCGACCAGTGGCATCGAGAATCCTTGTCGGCCTTGATGTCGTTCACGAAGCCGACGTCCAGTTTGCGTTCCGCCGTGGAACCTTCGATTGGCTTGTTAGGCTGTGCCAATGGTCTCCGGCTGTATGCCGGATTTGACCGGTGGTGTTCAGCGGATGCCGCCAGCTTCTCGCACAAGTCCGCAAACCAGCTCAAGACGGCGTCCTGGTTTGCGTCCTTTGGCCATCCGGTCCAGCCTTCATCGAAGAGCGGACTGCTACCTTCCATGCAGCCCTTGAGGACGGCCTCGGCAGCCCTCTCAAGACCGACCACACGCCCAAAATATGTGTCGTGGAAGCGAGGAAGCCCGACGTAGAGAGGACCAAGCTCCGACTTAAGGACCCTGTCCACATCTTGGCGGTATTCGGAGGAGTTCGCGAAGCTGCTCGTTTTGTGCAGCCAAGGAGTTTGTTGGAGAGACGACGCAATCGGTCGCGGCGGTGGAGTGGATTCGGTGACAGCGACGGCATCGTAGACTCGATCCCAGATGCGAGTGTCTGTATCGTCGGTGATAGCTGATTTAATGAGAGGTTTAACGCGGCCGATGTCCAGGTCGTCGGATACCAGTAAGAGCTCAAGCCTCAGGAGGTCGCTTCGAAGAGTGCCCCGACCGGTTCTGGCAGATAGCAGATCGGCAGCGGGGAGGTTTTGTACCACTCTCAGAAAGTCGAGAACTAGCTTGTGGGAATCTAGGTGATGGTTAAGAAAGTACACTGGGACGAATTTGTGCATTCTTACCTTTTTCATCAAGCTGCTCGAGTACGCCCAGAGGATACGATGTGCGAAAAGAATCAAGGCCCTTTCCAATAGGATTGTCCGTAATGATTTGCGACCGCGCTTGGTCTGCCATGGCCGACGGGATGCGCTGATGATGAAGTGGAGGGAGCGTGGCGAGGGAAGTCGCGACGTGACATTTTGGGCGGTGTGGATTTGCCGCCCAGCCACTGGCGCATCCCAGCTCTCGACCCTGCACTGTTAGTCAGCAGCTTCGGGGACAGAAGTAGCCACCATCTCCGGTTTGAAGGTGGCACACCTAGCGTGGATTTACAAGGGTTGTACTAACAATTCTTTCAATTAACCATACAAATTGCATATATAAGTGGAAATTTATAAAGTCTCCTCCAATCAGTACGCAATGCGGTCACCACCTGCCTTAAGCACCTGTTGGAGCCTCTCTTTGAGACTCGCGACGTCGTCGTTGAGCTTCTTTTGAGCCACTTTGCGCCAGCCCTCGTCGATGATGTTCTCTTGGTCTTTTGTAGTCAAATGAGGCGTGTTTTTGACATGATATTTGACTCTCCTGATGTTTGTCTCGATCCAATTGAGGTCAGGAGAGAGGCCAGGGCCAATAATGAGTTCGCGATGATTGTCTTTGAGCCATTTTTGAGTCTCCTGCGAGTGGTGGGAGGAGTCACTATCGCATTGGATGCGGAAAGACTGATGACCTAAATGATTCTCGATCTCGCTGTACAATTGCTGTAGGATTGGAATTAAGACGTTCGACGCCATTTTGCCATTTTTGTTCGTAGGTATCGTGTACCAATATAACTTCGACCTGAAGTTATAGCCGACTGCGCATACAGCATGTAGGAGGGTTTGCTCATTCTCGTCCTCTAGCTCTTGAGCACCCTGGGGGTCCTTCTCCTCATTCTTTATAGTGATTTTAGCGTTCTTGAGCTTCTTCTTCTTCTTGGCTGCCTCCTCTGCCTGTACAGTCCACCACTCGTACTTGTCTTTAGGCCGGCGGTGGACTTTGGTAGTCAGGGATGGCTGGAATCCGAAGTGCACTTCGTCCATTGAGAAGGTGGTTTTGAGCCACTTGTCGTTATCGTACTTACCCTCTCGAAGGCGGTCCTGAACCCATTGAATTCGGGCTTTCTTGGCGCTGTTGTTGAGCCCGTCCTTGACTGTCGATTTGCAGATATGGTACTTGAAGCTGTCGCGCATGCGGTCGCGGATTGTGGCCTCTTTGCAGTTGACCTCGAGGCCTGCTTCGACTGCTGCAATCGACCACGGTAGACGGTGACCCTGCCATTTATCAGTGTCGTGGAGGTCGAGGAGCCAATGATGGAGATGCAGACCATCTTCAACAGTAAATTCAATACGCCTACCGCGTCGATTTTCGACTAGAGGGTTATGGGCAGTACGGCGCATATAGTGGTCGATGTCTTGAGGCTGGTGTTTTGACGGAGATGGTGATGGCGGAGGTGATGGAGAGGCCTACTCCTTACAGTTATTCTGCTCGTGCAGATCTTCAGGAATAGCGCTAAGCCAGCGCAATCCAGTCCTTCTAGCTATATTGAAGTCTGCGAAGACCTCGAGCTTCGAGTAGAGCCTATCGCCGTTGTCGTTGTGCGTCGCTGTGCCTGTTTTGCTGGTCTTGAGGAGGCCGCGCTTTTGGAGCCACCATATGGTCCCGAGGGGGCGTGCCCGCCGAGGTGTGACATGCTCTGGCCCAGGCATTGCGATTTCTTGGTCCAGAAAAGAGATTGAAGGAAGCGGTAATAACGAGCGTGTGTAGAATTGCCTACTCTATAGGATAGCGTAAATTAATTATGATAATAGCAGGAATAACGGCGACAGCATTGCGTGCTATTTCGCGACGTTAACAACAGTTGGGGCGCGTATCCCTGCATTTTGGCGATTAGCGCCTTGGCGCTAGGTGTGCCACCTTCAAACCGGAGATGGTGTAGCCAATCCCACCAACCAGCCAGCATGCACCATTCCCCCGATCCACCGGCAATGCTGACTGCACATGCAGAAGCTGGGTATCTGATGTCAACGAGAGAATGGGCATGGAGTAAACCCAGCCACCTATTCGAATTGACCGGTTGGTGCCGTGAACGGTGTTGTTAGTGCAGATGAGCATTTTGGCACGCCATGTCAAGCGCCCTGCCCCTGGCGAGCCAAAACAAGCATCCCTAGCTGCAGTATCGTCGCTGTGGTGTGGTAGGCTGTGTGGGGGTGTTATTGCTTGCAACGGGTCGTTGCTGCCTTGGCTATAGATGAGCGCGAGTGGCGATGAGGGGAACAGCTCCGGAGGACTGCTACAATTCTGGAACACACGAGGTGGCACTTATCGAACCGACTAGAAGCTCTTGCGGGGAGTTGTGGTCGATGGAGTAGGCCTCGGGATGCTTGTGTGCCGGGTCGGCCCAGATTCGGCACTGCGCGTGGAAGATCAACGTAGATGCCTGGTTGAATCCGACTAAGGGTGCCTGTGGCTGGCAAAGAACACTGTGCCACTACATTCTGAAGCCCAATGGCAACCACAACTCTTTGGACTCAGCCAGCGCCATGTGCTGAAGACGGTCATGCTTGGCAACAATAATGGTGTTGTGTTGCGGCGCGCTGGGATCACTGGCGGGACGGTAAAGGAAGCATTGCATCGCGGACTGTTTGGACGACGGCTTCAGCACGTAATGTCGTGTAATGACATCCTTCAACGCCGCGAAATCTATGAAGACGCCAGCGTGTGGTCGAAATGCTCAAGCGAAAGGCATGGTCAACAAACACGTCAAAATCACTTTTGATCGAGCCGATCTTGAACGCGCTATATAGTGCGACTTGAGAAACAGCTTTGCGTGAAAATTGCTCTGATATTCCGGCGGGTTGGGGCTAAGCAGTGCTTTCTGAGCCCGCAATAGTCAGAGAGTGCGTGTTACTACTGGGGACGCATGTCGAGCACGGATGATAGCGACGGGACAAAATCTGGAATGAATGCGGTGGCGTCTCGCCAGGCAGGAGACCACCCTGGAGGTGCTAGTTCGGAGACGGTATGCTGTGCCTCCCGGAAATTTTTCGGGAGCGGCCATTCGTGGACCCCAATCTCTATTGCTAGATGTTCCCTTGCAATGGTACACTTCCTGCAGCTTCATGGATCGCGCTCGTTGTGTTCTATCACCCCAGGTTACGTAATACTATGCCTAATTTTCCATTCTGGGACATCAATAAGTAATGAAGGACTCAACTATTGACCACGCCTGGGTGAGCGCAGGGGTACGGAGTACATGCCATCTACGAGGGCGACCAGGGGCTGGAAGGGTCCGACCATAGGGCCCAGCTCGTACGGGTAGCTCACTGGCACGCACAGCGAGGAGGCGATGGAGGGTTGGAACTGGCAGATGCTCCGTAAGGACTTCGCTAGGGCAGAGGCCAACCATCGCTTCTGCGGCCAAGCACCACCGCTGACGACGAGCGCGGAGCTCGATAGATGCGTCGACTGGGTAATCAAGCAACTACACGAGATCGCGGACGCGTCGACAAAGCGGCGCACACGACCAAAAGGAGGCGGCGCTGACCCCCGCGGTCGCGGACGGCTGCAGTTTCACGAAGAGGCTACAAAGGAGCAAGCCCGTCGACCAAGCGCACACACGCAGGCCACCTCCAGGAGGCGATCAAAGCCCAGAAGGCCACAATCACCGCTGCGCAAGCTACAAGATGGCGACAATGGCTCGCTGCGGCGTCGGCTAGGGACCGCGACATCTGGGCTCTGGAAAGGTGGGCTCGCCTCCGGAGTACCGCCCCGGCTAATTCTGGGCGCATCCCGGAACTGACGGGAGACGCCGATACGCCCACGGCGCGCACTCACGCTGATAAAGCGGCACTGCTTGCGAAGCGCTTCTCCCCCCTCCCCGCGCTTTTCCCCCTCCCCGCCGGCGATCACCGAGAGGTTCGCAATACAGCAGGTCGTAAGCAGCGCGGACGTCGCGCAGGAGCTGCGCAGCTCCTCGCAGTGGGAGGCACCAGGCGACGACCTTATCCCTACAGGCCTCCTCCTCCACTGCGGCCCGGCCCTCCACAAGGAACTCGCGTTTATCACAGAAGCCTCGTTCGCCCTGGCGTATTACCCGCAGCGCTTTCGCAGCGCACGCGTTATAGTTCTCCCCAAGCCCGGGAAGACAAGGAACAAAGAGCCACACCCGCGGCCTGGAGGTCGATCTCACTGACCAGCAGTGTTGGAAAGTTAATTGAGTCGGTCCTCACAAAACGCATCGTCACCCTGCAGGAGTACCTCAGGGGTCACCGCTGTCCCCCTTGCTTTTCCTTCACTACATCGCCTCACTGTACGACAGGCTCGCTGCGCACCCACAGCTTGTTATCATCGGGTACGCAGATCATACGAACCTCCTGGCCATCGGCGAGGACCCCGGCACAACTAGTCGAGCCCTCGAGAGGGCGTGGAAGACATGCGTGCTGTGGGCAGACGACATGGGCATGAGCTTCGAACTCTGGAAGAGCGAACTCCTCCATCTGTGCCGCGCCCATGAGGCGCCAAAGCAGCATCTGCGCCTCGGCAGTGTGTCGATACAGCCCAGCGAGAGCTCACGCTTCCTCGGCGTTTGGATCGACAGGAAGCTGAGGTGGGAAGAGCACACGAAGCGCACCAAAGCCAAGATGAAGACGCAGACGCTCGCGCTCACGCGCCTCGCCGCGACAACGTGGGGATGTAGCCTCGTGCGCGCGCGGCAGATCTACACAACGGTTATCAGAAGCGTGCTGGCATATGGGGCACCCATCTGGCACACCGTCACCTCAGGCGCCGCGCGCGCCGCGAGCCCGAGCAACGACTTCGCGGCGATACAGGCGGAATGCCTGCGCATCGTCTGCGGAGCGCTGCGCTCGACCCCTATTAGGTGCCTCGAGTCAGAGGCATCAGTGCCGTCGCTTGACATCCACACCTGTCGTAGCTCACAGCGCGGTTCGAAGACCGCCTCAGCCGCAAGGGAACTGACCGTCTGGTGCGCACCGCCTGCGCACGTACTGCGAACTCGCTGCGTACCTCGAAAAACCCAAGGCCACGAAGGCGGTGGTGCGCTGGCTTATTACGAAGGGTCTGCTGCCGCAATACAACAAAGCACACGAGGAGGCACCGTCACAGGAGGAGGCACTTCGAATCGCACAGACACATGAAGCAGAGAGACCCGCGACAGCGCAGCGTCAAAGGAGCGCAGGAGATGCGGGCGCAACAGTGCCCCGCTAAGATCTTTAACTATCGTAAGGCTCGCGGGCTACCCGCTGCGACGACACGGCACCCACGCGCCCAGGGCGCCAGCACGCACCGCGCAGCGCGCACGACACGACAGCGCACCGCCTACTCGGCGTCCTCCTCCTCCTCCTTCTCCTCCTGGCGGCGGAGGAACGCCACCACAAACCCCAACTTCTCGTTGATGCCCTAAAGGGCCAGCATCTGGCGCTCGCACAGAGCACGCTCAGCCGCGGCAGTGCCTCGGACTGCCGGAGCAGGCGTAGCGGCAAAGCCGCTACCGCCGGCGCAATCCTCGGCACGACTGCCACTGAGGGCCTGCTGAGCAGCCAGAGCTGCCCGTCGGAACTCCAGCGGCTCGTTAGCGCAGCTCGTGCGGGTCACCATCGTCGGGGACTTTCCTCGTCCTCGTGGTCGAGGGCTTCGTCGGCGGCCGCGAGCATCCCCGCGATGCGGGCGCGCACCAGAGGATAAGCTAGAGAGTGAGCACTGGCAGCGGGGGCAGGCGGTGTGGCGGCGGCGCGAGGGCGCTGGTACTTACAGGCACACAACCCTTGTTGATCTTCGAAGAAGAGAAGCACCGCGCCCCTTTGCTGCGGTCGACATCGCGACAGCGGTGACGACAGCCGGGCCCTCTCCTGCCGCCGGAGCTGCGTCACCGCCGGAGGCGGGGTGTTGGTGTTGCTGCTGCTGCTGCTCCTGGGAGCCGGCGGCAGGGCCGGCGAGCTCGAGGGCAGCGGCGGCCGCGAGGCGCGCTCTCCTCACCAGACCCGGCACGAGTAGTAGGAGACACTGCGACGATTAGTCATTGCATCGTGAGCAAGGCATGATGGTCGACTTACTGCTTCTGTTGCTGGTGGTGGTGTTGATGTTGTTGTTGTCGTTGTTGCAGCTGCTGCATGTGAATTAGCAACGACGCCGTACCACAGGAGGCGCGCAGGCGACGCGCCGGCGCAATCGCGTACTTACACGGTTGGGTGAAGCATGGAGAAGGGAAGGAAGGAGGCTCGAAGCAAACATCGCGGGATCAATGCTTTTGGCCACAGGTTAGGTAGCCCGTTACTGTGGTTATCATGGGGTCACCTGTTCTGGACTGCCTGCGACCGCGCAGCGCGCTCGCGACTTATAAAACCACTTCACCACTAGGGGGAGACCCTCCCATCTTGACAAGTTGGCTGGTGAGAGCCATTCTCTGCATGCGCAGAACCGGAAGAGCGAAGGCGCCGCTTCGGCGCAGCGAATACGCAGCGTATATTTTTAGTCCAGTCGCAAGACACGGTTTATTATACGATATACTTGTAGCACCGCTAAACCTTCTCATAAGGTACAGCGTACTATAAATAATAACAATAACAATAAGTAATGAGTGGATCTGAGTTGTGACATCTCAAATTCGTCTTGTAAATTGTCAAAGAAATATAGATCGGCTGTAGGCGTTGTCCTGAAAAGGCTGGTCGCACTCCCTATGCGGGTGGCCACCCACACCAACTCGACGAGGGAGATAAGCCTCAGAGCGCGGCGTTTTCATGCTCCAAACAGCAAGCGTACGTACACTGTGTTGAGAAGGGTCAGTTGGCGCGCGGTCCAGCTTCAGGCATAGCTGGCATCAGCGGGCTGGCGATTCTGCCTACCAGGTTCAAGGTCTGCTCGCGCACAGTGGCTTGATCCTCGCGCGTCTTGACTAGATGCTCTTTGGCGGCTTCGCCGAGTCCGGCAGCATCCATAACATTCATTTACTCGACGATTGCGCTACGACTATGGGGCCACCCCTCGAGCTTATGCATAGCAAATTCAGCTCCTTTGCGCTTGCTCCAGCGGTTTGATAAAATTTGAACGTAAATCCAGAGTCTACCCTCGACTAAGCTACCTTAGATACATAGTTGTCCCGGCAATGAATTATGTAACTCCTCATCCGCTCGACCCATCATTCAACCTCTTGTCGACAATCCATAAAACAATGGCGGATAGAAAAATTTAAACCGTCTAAGCCGTCCTGACGTAGGATATGATACTACTCCTCCCGTGGCCTTGCCCTCTTGCCATGGATTTGTTTCTGATATAACCGCCTTTCACGTATTGACCAAGATCGATTGAAGCGGCAACGCTCAGGACCAAGGTGAAGTAAGCCTGAATGTCGTTGCGGCCTAGTGCTGTCTACTATGAACACGATCGCGTGCCATACTGGAAACTGTTTGGTTTAGGATTTCGTGACATGTTGGCCTTAAGGTTGTTTGAGCATAGCTATTGGTGGTAAGTGTATGCGTTGTCTTTTGGCTCAGGGATTGAGGAAATCCGGGGTATTGGTATAGAGAGAACTGCTGGTAGGTGTAGTCGTGATGCTAGTATAACAAACCACGCCCCAATTCGTGGGATCAGCGGGATATACCCAAGTAGTGCAGCTAACCTGCGCATCGATAGCTTGAGAAAACATTATGAGTAAGTATAAACTCAGACCTATACGTACCATGTTTATGACCTGGCTCAGGATCAGCGTCTCAAGTGACCAGTCGGAGTGAAAGGGAAAGTGCAGATATAAACAGTACCGAGTAATCAGCATTCAGTACCCTGCCATTAAAGCCCTTAACTATCGCCATTTATGGCTCTCTTGACTATGACTCATAGATCCCCGGAGATAAGCAGTCGGTCTCTTGTTATAGGGAGGTCGTCACACAGGGTGGCTCGAGATGTAAAGATGGGCGTTAGGTTACTTTTGAAGATGGGCGTTAGGTTACTTTTGAAGATGGGCGTTAGGTTACTTTTGAAGATGGGCGTTAGGTTACTTTTGAAGATGGGCGTTAGGTTACTTTTGAAGATGGGCGTTAGGTTACTTTTAAGAATTCCGCCTCTGCCATCAATCGCACCAAGGTCGCGCTGCAGGAGCAAGACAAAGCCACGACAACGACAGAGCCAGAGCCAACAGCGACGCCAGAACTATATCTCCACAAGGCGAGCCGCGTACTGATCTGCACGCTATGTGAGGCAGGCATCCCAGCGGCCGTAGGCGGTCTGGTTACCAACTACCGACAGAGGCACTGGCTCAAGGGTGGCCAGCTACGGGCGGTCAGCCCAGCAGCGGCGGCAGCAGCAGCAGCAGTAGAAGGCTTCTGAGGGCTCATGGACCCATACGAGGCAGAGTTCTCGGCGGACGGCTGTCTAGCTATCACGCAGCTCTAGGTCTACTCCGGATTCTGCTGTATAGCATGCTGATTCGTGACGAGAAGCCGGGACGAGATTCAGAAGCATCTGGAGTGGACTGACGGCCAGCCGTGATCTCAGCCACAGCGAGTGTTCGGCAGGCATAGGCCACGCGTACTGGAAAGAGGTGCGACTGCAGTGTCGGCAAGGCACCGCAGGCGGTACTGGGTCATGGAATCGCCGGCAGCGGGGGAAGTTAGCACACATGCAAGGGCGGAGCCGGGGCCGGACGGCGGCCGTGGAGGTCAAGACCGGAGGCCCACTGATTCCACCCGCTGCGCTGGCCGCCGGCCCGCACCCTTATCCACTAGAGTAGCCGCTACACGCGGGCCTCACCGCCGCGCGCCGCTCCGTCTCAAATCATCGCGCCTGTCAACCGCGACAACGCCTGCGCCCTCGTCGCTCCCTCAGAACAGCTCGAATTCACTCCTATTCAAAGCCGTGCGCGCGTCCGCGTCTGCGCGTCAGTCAGCACCCCGGGCCGCATCACCCGCCCACCCCAGCCCACACACCTTTACAAGCTTTTCCCCTCGCCTGCGCCGCGCATAGCAGTCGACATCCATCCTCTTTGCCTGCTGCACGTCTCTTATCGTCGTGGGCAGCACCCCTCCTTTTGTCGCTGGATTGAGACAGGGTCGCGCCTGCCGCGTGCGTCACGCCAGCGCAGCTCTCTGGCTGGGGATCTAGTAGTAGCTCCTGCTGCGTCATCCGCGCAGGACTTGCCACCTCGCCTCCGAGCCTGCGCGCAACTCCAACGCGCCGCTTTGTTGCAGACTCTCCGCTGCTGCCTGGGCCTACTTGCTCTATTTCCCTTTGCAATAGATCGCGCCGAGCTTCAACCCATCCGAGTTCCACCTCCGGCTACTGTTCAGCCGTCCACGCGACTCGGACACGTCATTTGAATCTCACGCATGGATACCGGCATAGCAAGCAGGTAACGCTCCTGCCAAAGGAGCACGCCAATCTTCAAGGTTCGAAGAACATACCGATTCTGCAGCAATGGCCACCGCTCGCAAGCGGCCTCGGCCGGAGGAGTCCACCGAGAATGTGGCCGAGTGCCTGTTCACCGTCATACATCCGGATCCCAATGACAAGGAGAAGAAGACAAAGCGCCGCCGTGGCGGTTCAGAGGATCGGCCCGCGCCTCCGCCAAAAATTCACCTCCAGGTCTCGCCATTCTCTCCGATCGGCAAGTTTAACGCCAAGGTTAACACCATGGACCGCCACTACCAGATCGCTCCGTATGCCAAGTGGATGGACATGACCAGATATAACAGCTTCGTTTGTACGCGCCCCCATACCACCCCTCTCTGTGTCAATCGGTTTTGTGATGTCTGCTGCTTCATCCTCTGACAACGCGCGCCTCGATACTAACATGATGGTGCGTAGTGAATAGTGTCAAGTACCACAGCGAAGGCTTCGTCTTCGTCGCCAATGACAACACGATTGAGCGCCAGAAGAACCCCGGCGAGTCCCGTCAACCTAGAAAGAAGTCGGGTGACGACTGGGTCTCAAGGATTCTCGAGATTCGCGCCGCGGACGAGCATCACGTTTATGCGCGCGTCTCCTGGATGTACTGGCCTGACGAGCTGCCGGCAGGCATGACAGAAGGAAAGCGAGTCATCAAGGGTAGTGTCACGATCCGACCTCCGGGGTCAACCGTCTGGTCGGGCTTGGCTGGGTTGCTGTTCTACCGGTAGGTAAAGCCGATGCAATATCACTTCCTGTCGAATGTCGTTCTCTCTCTGGGGTTGCCGTGTCTCTTGGAAGAGATACCACTCTCGTCAATTGAGTGACTGGTTCAAGTGATGGGTGAGAATGATACTTAGATTGATCGCTGAAGTACAAAGGTAATGACTGTCTGTCAATGGAATCCGTCGTGGCTATATACCCTTTGTCCTTCATCGTGCTGTCCAGGATCGCTTGGTTCCTGTGGTGATCCTGGATCACCTTGGATCTGTGGTGATCCTTGGTGATCCACTTCCGTCTGGCTGACATAATGGAATGATTACGTAAGGACCCTGGGGTGTCCGATGCCCTTGTCCCTGGCCCGATTCTGCGACCTGTTGGTTGGGTCGTCACAGGTAGACAGCTGTACCACGGCAACAACGAGCTCATCGCTTCCAATCACAGTAAGAACTTTTGTGCACGCAAACTGGTGGAGATTGCGTGGATAACTGACATTCGTCGTCTTCATTAGTGGATGTCATCAACGTCGCCAGTGTCACGGCAAGCGCAACTGTTCATCACTGGGACGAGACAAATGAAGAGGAAGTACAGCCAGCTCTGTACTGGCGCCAAGCTTTTGACTTGCGAACCATGGACCTCTCAGTATGCCATTCACATTCGCACAGGACGGACTCTAGAAAGTGCCTGCTGCTGAGACTGTACTGACTGATGTGTTGATACCAGTCTGTTGAAGAACATTGCCGCTGCAACCGTCCCGAAAACCCCGACAAGAAGCTCACTCGCTGTACCAACGAGGAGTGCCGCAAGTGGCTGCACCACGATTGCCTGGTCCACGAAGCTCTACTCCGCACTTTCGGACGCCTCGGAACCACCAAGCCTCACAAGCCGACGCCCGTCAAGGACGAGCAAGATAACGAGACTGGCCGCCGGCCTCTGTCGCCCAGCGAGTTCGGAGCAGCACCTACGGCCGAGCCCTCTATTGGTGTGAAGCCCGAGGAGCAGTACACTGTTAAGATAGCTAATATCGAAAACGTGCTTCCCATTATTAAGGCGGAGCGCGCAGGACAGGCGCCAGAACCAAAGAAGAAAGGTCGCGGCCGCAAATCAGATGCCCAGAAGGCAGAACCATACGAGGGTTATTTATTTGTCATCATTAGAAGTCACGTCAGTCCGCCAGTTGTCGAGATTACTGATCTGCGGGAAGCAGTGACCGGTGGTGTCAAGGAGTGGACGGAGCCTCTGGACTGCCTTGTTTGTGGTCAGCAAATCCACTACTAGTGCAACGCCCCACTTATTAGGTCCGTCGTTCTGCCGCACCTTCATAAGAGGTGCTGCGCAGCCAAATGCACAACACAGCAAAATGCACCATTTTGACCATGTTGGCAATCACTTCATCGATTTGCACTTGAAAACGTCTTATATAGCGCACAGGCTTACCTTTTTTGTACACATGATAACGTCCAGTACCCTCCTTTTCATTGTCGAGGCGCCATTTCCTCGCAGTCTTGCATGCATCCTCACAAACCTTCAGCCACTTCGTATGCTTCTTTTCGTCAGCGCGGGTAACGACGCGGCGTGCCGCCTCAACCCCATCAGCTTCCTTCCTTTTAATCATTGCACGGCCTTCTCCGACGGCCAGGAGACCTCCGGATTGCAATCTGGCTTGTTACTTTTGTATCTTTCAGCGTCAAAGAAGTACTGATATTGTGAGGAGACTTTCCCCCAACGAAGACGCCTGCGGCTGCAGACGTGGAAGATCGTCGTCAAGACAGCCTCCCCTCCCCCCTCTCCTTCCCCTTTCCCCCGGGAGTGCCATTGCCTCGAAAAACTCACCTACGGGGCGCAGAATGTTGAATCGTTGTCTATTCACACGTTTCATATTGTGCTCTCAAGCTATGAACAGTCATACAAGTTTCGCGCAACGAGTATACATCCAGAACCTGACAGAAGAAACGACGTCATACTCCTGACTCTCTTGCCGACCTGCCAGGGGCATTTCCCAGTTATGCTGCCTGTCGACTGTCGAGTCAGAAATCACAGTAGAAATGAATCCATATCGACAAGACTGACCCGCCTCGCTTCCTTGGCATATCAAGACAAGCTGGCCCTCCTTGGCTTCTTCTGTGGTTTCTCCTCTACGGCATTTGCGGGCCTCTTCGACACTGGAATGCCGTTGGAGCTGCGACTGCGGAAGGGCTTTGCTGGGGCCGTTGGGCAAGCAGTGACCATCCACGAGGCACGCACGTTGCCAAGCTGCTCGACCAGGTACGCGTACTTTTCCCTTAGTTCTTCAAATGCAGTGTGACGCGCAAGCTTCTCCACCTCCTCGAGTCGGGGTGTGACATGTGTTTGGGTTGCACAGCTCGAAGCCCTTGAGTCGTGGTCACTTACCGACAGACGGGGGCAGGAGTAGACTGGGGATGCGTATGGTCCATTGGGATAGAACGGCAACACGCCATCGTCGTCATCAGGAGATTCGACAGTACCGACGGGTTGGTCCGAACTGTGATTGACCGTCCCCCAGCTGTTGTCGTTCTCCTCTTTGCGTTGGGTTTGTGCTTCATCTTCTTGCCTATGAACAACCGCGTTTGTGAAGTGGTTCCGAGTAATGGGAAAGTCGGATGGTTCAAAAGTGGACGAGACATTTTCATTCTCATTCAGCGTAGCTGCTGCTACAGTCGCGGGACCAATGTCGATTCCGGGTGCCGGATTTGCGAAGGCCTTGTCAAGGTGGACCACGATTGTCGAGAACCAGCTGTTGTCGTCGCCATCGTTCGAGAAACCTGGTAGCTGCGTTAAATTGAGTCGAGGTTTAATAGTGCTTGACTTCTGCGTGGGACGAGCCTTACCTATGCAGGATTCTTGGTGGATTAAGGTCGTAGTCCTGGGGTCAAACGTGACTATTTTCTTCCATCGGCCAGTTCGCTGATCAACTGTTCGAACTTAAATAAATCGCCGCCGAGAGGGAGATGAGCCCATGATCGTACTGGCGTGGGAGGGAGCCCGCAGTGACAAATTGATTATTAACGAAGTCGACACGGAAGGTGCTAATGATGACGTGATCTTGATGAAAAAGACCACGTAGATAGTGCAAGGAACTCGGGATTTCTTGCGCCTGGAGCTTGAGGAAGAAGGTGCCTGAAGGCGGGCACTCATCACCGTTGAGGGAGGCCATGGCAGGTGTCGATCGCACAAGACTTAAAGAAACCGAAGCAAAGAAACGAAGGGTGCGCGCCAACTATATGTAAATTTATACATCAATGGCGAGTGCCGATGCTCACCTCATTTGCTCGATGCCCAGGATTGTCCTATGGCGACTGCACCTCCTCCACCTCGAGCAAAGACCTGCAGTTGTGCGTTGCGCATTGGGCAACTCACGGTGCTTTTCATTCTTGAGTGGCTCTCGGGATGTCCCGCAGCACCTGCCGCCCATATCAAGATCTGCAGTATGCAGTGTGCAGCCTGGCGCATGCCATGTTCACATGGGATTGTGATCCTCCTTGGCGACATAGAACGACATGTCTGCCGCGGTTGATAACGCTTTCCTGAAGTCCATCGGACTTTGTGCTTAACAGCACGACATTCGGGCAATGAGCTGCTACTTTCTCAACCGCAGTCTTCCATGATTGATCTGCGTCTGAACGCTGAAGTGGCAAGACATAGTCACCCTTTCAAGGCACGAGATTCATGTCAGGCTTGCTTCTCCGCATCGGATTAGCCGAAACGCCATGCACAAGTAGAAGTAACAACAACACAGACGGCAGGATGGAATCGTCTTAGCGGTGACGTAGTAGTGAGGATGAGGAGATCAATCTAAATTCGACCTGAAAGCAAACTCTTGAACACCATTACCACCATCTTGACTACTCTGGTTGGCAACCCTCCCCACGGCATATACTTTACAGATTACCGTGATTACTGGCCTATGCCACGCCGTGCACTCAAAGGCTTCTGTCAAGCTGAGACCTCCAAGTAACATAACATAGAGCCACTTTGGTACTGGTGGTCCTCTTAGGCCAACTCATTACCGATGCCAAAGCCTGCTGTCAGTGCGATAAATACTTCGGCCGTTGCACATCGAGATAAATCCATCAAATACTGCATGGCTGGAGTCAACGGGACTTCTTTCCCTGCCCACTTCTTCGCGACCAACTCGAGCACATTGACTCTGGTCGAAGGTGACCACTCTTTCATGGTTGATAAGTTCGTCCCAAGCTCTTAACCCCAGCTGTGGTTCTGAGAAGGCTTGGCGTGCGGAGCCACATCCCGAAATAATTTCTTTGTCCTGAATGTGTGCGGGTGTGTGTAAGCATTCGTGTTCCCGCCACTGCACTGTGGGCAGCAGACATTAGCTAAACAGGAAGCCTGCCTTTGCGGCTTCTTATTACAGGTTTCGCGCCGGGCCGTGCCAACCGCACTTTGAGGTGCAGGGCTGCCTCGGCGCGACAATCTTGGGGAACATGGAGCACGTGGACCCTGTGGGCACGGTCTGGACAATGGGGATCAACCGAGGAGCTATTAGTTCATAGTCTACTCGCGACGTCAAACTCTGGGGCGCTGCTTGGCAAGGGCTTCGGGGTTTCAGTGCCAATAAGCGTTAACCTAGCCAACAGTCCAGTCGTGCCCGCATCGTTCCCCCCTAAAGAAAAATTCTCGGTCTCGCTGATTACATTGTTATCTGTTGGTAGCTCCATTTCTGGCCGGTGGTCCAGCCTCAGAGGATTGAAGTGAACACGCCAGGCTTGGCCAGCGTAAACATTCACTGATACTTGCGCCAACCAATGACAGTATGTCATCGACTAAGCTTTCCGCATGCTGATAAGGGCATCCATTGGTCTCCCAGCACCAAGTTAAGCACGGCTCTACATTAGGCGCCGTATATGGCTTTCGCCATGTCTCAGATACGGAAATGGCTCCGCATATGTGGATACATTCTGGATGGTAGCGCCCCGTGAATTATGGAGCTACTTGTGGCGTGGTGGTGCTACCAATATACTGCTGTGTCCAGAGGATCTGTGTACGACACGCGATCGATCAACTCGGGATTATCAGGATGTCATAGAATGATGACATATCGTTGCGCCTTCATGTCGTATGGCCGCAGCGAACCATCACTCGTGGCCTTGAATCACGAGCGACGGGGGGAACGCGATCATCGCGACTGCTCTCAGCTCGGGGGCGATTTCCGACTCTAGCAGCTGCAGCTGGCAGTCCTGCCACACACAGCTAAGTGCAAATGCGCCTCAGCGAGCTGCTCACCCGGTTTCTTAGACTCGGTACTGAGAATAAGAGGCCGTGCCCGCAAAGGCGTGTAGGCAGTGTGGTTGATGTTTTCGCCCGGTCGCTGTGCCCGTAGCATGTCGATACGCTCCCTCTCGCGTCTGTCAGCTGGTTCGATATAGAGGCAGAAGTCGAACATCTTAATACCGCGCATATTACCAGCTAGTCGCGCCCACGTGCAGGCATAGCCTGCACTCTAGGCTGACTTGAACCTTGTCTCAGCTAGTCTGTTCGACCTAAAGCGAGTACCATGAGTGGCCAGTGGACGAGCGTGTTCCATGAAGACTCAGCATAGCCGTTATTGTAGCACTCTTTCGCCTCCAAGAATATGTTACGCACCTCCTGCATCGACACGAGCGGAAAGTGTGCCTTTGCCAGGGCCAAGTTATCCTCCTCGGTGGCAAAGGCCGCGTCCGTGATATCATCGAGCGTGTCGTCACTTCTGCGCTTGCTCATCAGCTCTTCCCGCAGGTAAGACGGGATCACCTTGTCGCCGCGGCTACATCGCCGAAGCTAGGCAAGCTCCTGCTTCAACGCGGCCGGCATACGCTTATCTCCACGGTCGATTTGTAGCACGAAGAACTTGTTATCGGCAACTTCGAGCCGGCGAATTCGCTTTGTCGTTGATCGGGATGGTCTGCTATAGTTTGATCGGTCGCTGCGGCTGGTTGTTGATGATGCAGTTGGTGTGCGATCAAGTCGTGGATGAGTTGGTTTCACAGCGCGAGGGGTGTTGTATCGTATGCAATCGCCACTGGCCGAGTAGTCCTCCGGGTCATTCTCGTCCGCCTCAGAGCCTCTTGACCCCCTTCGCCGCCGTTGCCACTTATTGCTGCAGGTAGGGTCTGGACTCGTGCGGCCTGCTTCCTCTGCCATGGATGGCTGATGGGAGGATGCCGGTGGTGTTGGTGGATAGTGTGAGCTGGCACTTAGTAGGTGCTTGCCGAGCACGACTGGCAGCTCCGGCGTGACCGGGTTGGCCTTCGGCACGTCGTTCAGCCACAAGACCGCCTTATCCATTGGGACCTTGCGCGAGGGGCTTGGTGATCGCTTGTTTACTGTCGTTGCGAAGTAGTGCACTTCGTCGCACGGTTGTCGCAGTCGGGCGCCAGCTTCAGTTTCATGGTTCTGAGGTGGGGCATGGCAACGACCAAGCAACTCCAGGGGGTCAGTAACTCCTTAGGTAAGCCCCCGCTGAATGCCTTGGCAGGACCTGGCAGGACGCAACAACTCTTCCTTGCGCATGTACCTGCACAAGCTCGGTAACGTGCGCAAGAGATGTTGTAGCGATGCAAATACTTGAGTCTGAGGTCGGAGTGACCCAGATTGACGAGTATTTGGCATATAATGAAGGCCGTCGTTGTGGGTGCAGTCGCACCATGCGCCCCAGCCTGTCAGGTGCAAATTGACGAGAATGCAGTGGTGCGACTGCAGTCGATACGCGCCAGTGCCCCGTGCCTGTGGTGCTTGCGACCGTCAATGTCCGTCGCCGTTGATCTAAGCATGACTTGCGATAAGCGCACTAGAAATTTTGCAAAAGACATTGCCTGTCAGTTTTCCCCGGGTTGTTAGTCTCGCGCGAAGATAATGTATACTCATTGATATGAAATAGGACTGATCCTGATCATGCCTTTTTAGCAGGCCGAGATTTTGAGATCCATACTTTAAGCCCATCCTCCTTGATGATCTGCTTCTTTGCAGACTGTGCCGCCTCTTTATACAGACAATACTATCATCCCAAAACACCATCAGCTTCAGCTGGTCGTTGTCTATTTGCAAGTGTGTGGCCATATATTCTTCCATGTCCTCGTATCGAGACAGATCCCATAATTTGACCCCTGTTGTACCGCGAGCGCGACATTGTGTACACGAGTGAGATCCCAACACACCGCGAACTTGGCACCACACGTGCTGACTCAAAGCGAGGGTGATACAGCGATGACACGTCTAAGGTACGATGCAAGCCCAACGCCAGTCTCAGGCAGAAATTGATCACTCTCCTGCTTTCATGTGTACATTTATCCTGTGAAAGAGCAGTGCACGGCAGACTAACGCCTACATGCGCTTTTGCGGTGCTTCACAAGCCCATCTTGCCTAGCGAAGCTTTTATCGCATTTGTCGCACTTGATGCGTAGTGGGGGAAATCCCGTCTTCTTGGCCCAGTTCACGTGCGCTACCCAGACATGCCGTTGTATATTCTTGGTCCAGTCCGCTCCTACGGGACATCCAGGCTTCGGGCATTTCATAGGCTTCGTATGGATCCTGATGTGGCGGCTGAATCGCGTCAGTATCTATCGAAGTGCACGACGGAACTCGAAACAACCTACGTCAGCATGGTCTTTGTACGGAAGCCTTCTCGGCAAGTAGAACACTGAAATGTAGCCGGGACGATTGGAGAGCTCGCTCCGGTCATTGTGCGCGGCTGCACAGACCGGTACAGTCGGATGTTGTGATGTGTGACATTAGTGGGAGATGATGCATCCAAGTCAGGGGTGACAGTGTGTGGCATGCCCACATCTGTCATGACTGGACTTCCAAACTGCTGGACCGGCCGAGGAGAGCATGGCAACATAGGTCCAGGCAGTGAACCATGAGGCGCTCAGCACCCCAAAGCATGGAAGCCATGTTCGTTGGAAGATTGCTCAAACTTGTGCGTTCGATTCATGAGCAGTAGCTGTGGATCGATACAGCCATCCGTTAGAGTGTTTGGGCCTTGAATATGATAGTGAGTAGAGTTCGCTCCCAACAAGCGAAGCCTGTCATCGTGGTCTTCTTCGTTAGGATATGCTTCAATCATGCTGGATGGCTCTGCGAATTAATAGAGTCTACGGGACAGATCGTGCGCGCGCACAAGGAACTAGCAGCTCAGTCGTTATATATAATGCTTCATGTAGTGTTGGCACCACGAGCTGCAGGCGGTCGACCAACAGCGCAGGGCATGATTGGGTCGCCATGCCATATCCCTGATCGCAGAAGGTGCCAAGACCACCATGGTGCAACAGCAGCATTTGCACAAGTGGATTGGACGAACAGCCGTTAATGTCTCAGAGCCCACTTCCTGAGAAGTTGACGACCGTGAAAGATGTGACAATTCTCGTGGGCTTGTGTACGTGTGATGATCTTCGCTTCAACTTTCGGCCAAAGGACTCCTCACACGAACCACCAATTCCCCAGTGCCTAAGTAATCTGCGTTTCTGTCACCCTCCGAGGGAGACGGCGTGAGTCGCTCCGGCACGCCTGAAGCGAGGGACCCTGTGACAGATTCCGCAGTAGTTGTCAGTGAGGGCCCTGCAGTGGAATCCGAATTAATAGGCCGCCTCAGTCCTAAGCGAGTCTGTAGATCACGCGCAGTCGTTTCTTCCAAGTACCTAACGAATTCCCAGAGCAGATGCTTATGTCTCTTTCGGACAGTGGACGAGCAGGGTGCGGGCATCCAGCCACGGTAGAGCTTTTGGTGACACGCAGACACCCCGATAGCAAGAGGATGACGGGTTATGAACTCGTAGCATAGATAACAAGCCTTTTTGCTGGTCCCCATGAACAATAATCGAGGAGTGAGATCTGGATTGTGGTCGTAGAAACTCAGCAACTGCATCTCAGCATGCACAGTCATCGTCATCTTGCATGCTTGTCGTAATTTGGCATCAGGATCGCGAGTAAGCCAGAATTGACCTAGCCTGTCTCGAAGTTCTTCCGGGTTTTCTTTGGTGATTTTGGAAAGGACTGACAACAAAGGTCGTGATTCGCCGGGCAACGAAAATTGTTCTTGTCGAGGATGCCGCACAGCTTCAACATGAATGCTGTCGAATATCATTGGCTGCTTACTGGCGCATTTGATCATGGATTTGGCTGCTGTACAATAACGTCCGAGCTTGTAGATCTGCTTGAGCCAGCGAGGCAGTTGACCATTGTCTGGGGCTAATAAAGCGTCGAGCTGATCCGGATAGACCCATCTTGCCAAGGAAGCCGTTTCGATATTGTTCACAAGCTCTTCAGGATTTATCGAGGGATCTGCTAAGACCACTGAAGGAAGTTTTCGAAACCATGAGCGAAAATCCTGGGGAAACTGCGAGACGAGATCGTGCTCGTCCAATCTTGACATCGCCTGCTGAATCTGCGCATGGGTGTCAGGACGATCCAGTCGCTCTAGAATTGACAGGATTTTGTCTCTTGCTAAGCAGATGATTTTGATCATCAGATCGTGTTGCACGCCAAGATGTGTCTGTTCTAGTCCCCTTCGTAATTAGTCCAAACTCGGCACGTTTTTAACTATGGAGCATGTATAACAATACCTCGGGAAGCAACCGACGTCAGATCATTGAGAATGTCTTGCAGGACCTTCAAAGTGCTCGCCTTGACTCCTTGATTGCTGGCAAGTCGAAGGACAGTCCCTCCCGGGCGACCATGCTCCAGACACACCGCGGAGGCGGTTTCCCCGCCTGTACGTGACGTAGACGCAATGAGGGCAAATGAGTCAAGAAACTTCTTCTGGAGCTGTTCTCGTTTCCAGGAATCGTCGTGCGGATGCCTGTCGAGGCTGTGTGTCGTTGGCTCACCCCGAACCGGATCGATGAGTGACAGCAATGTCGTAACTATCACAAAGCGCTTGTGGCTATCGCCAAAGAGGTTGTTGTGCGCACCGGGTGTCACACTCTGAACTTCTGATGATGACATCTTGAGAGGCCAGTTACCGAGCACATCTACGCGCTAGTACCGTGCAATCCTTGTTACTCGTCTCTGCGAGGGTGTCCAGCCATCAGAGAATGAAGTAAGAGGCAGACAGGTTTACGGACCGGCAAACGTGGTATTTTGGCTTGCGCTCGATGACCATCCTCACAACCATGATTGAGCTTTAACAGCAGCTTGTGCTCGCAAAGCTGCGGGGTCGTGCACCGTGATACATGATGCTCCACTATTCCTGCATGTGCTCCATTATACGGCCTCAATATAGGCTAAAAAAGCACGGAGCGATTGACCCCCTACATGCAGGTAGCATGCAATTATGGCCTGCAGGCAAGCGATGTTGACTGTGTCCTGTGTGGCTTGCGGTGAGTGCCAGCAATCTTGCATCCTTCTACCCGGTGACGCGGCGAACGCCCTGGAGGACTTGCTTTCCCTCTGCACACGCGAAACCTGCGTGGAGATTTCTCAGTATATGTGAAAGAGAACTTGCGACTCTAATTTGCCATATATTCGGAAAAGCTTTGTACGACCATGTACTGTAGACCCTTCTGAGGTAATGACAAGGACCACAGGGACACCTGATTTGTAATGCTATCGCTACTGCCGCCAATCACAGTTCCAGGTATCAAGTGATGAGCGTTAAATCGTTGTGCAAGACGGACGATCGGCCACGTCACATGTCCCGAAGGGGTGAGATGCATGTAATCAGATGGAGGTTTGGTCATGGAGCAGATTACCCAAAATAGGTGCAAACAAGTTGGCAGCTGTTGATAACGATGCGCGTGAAGAAGAGCTTGAATGTGGTCAGCTAGCCTGCAGCGTTGCATCGATAGTGTGCTTGCAAGCCACGACTTCAGCTCGGACGTACTGCTGGTGGTGGCATCGTGATTGATGGCACATGCCGAAATTCGGGTTGGGGGATGGCGGTTTTCGTTCCTATTATCCGACAAATGAATCTGAGTTGCCCCTTGTGCTCAAGCTCGACTGCATCATCTCCGACCAAACCGGGTCTTCCCGGTGCGAAGATGGGCGTTACTTAGTCTCCAATCCTAAGGCCAGCTCCTGCGAGAGGCGGCAAAAGGACTTCGATGCGCACAGGGTTGTGTCGGACAGTTCAGTGCGACAACACATGCTAGCACAATCGTCGTGCGGATAGAGGGGCTTCTCGGGTAGATAGTGCATGACTACGTACCCACGTCTCGTGCAGGTGCAGTACATGGTGTCTCGAGGGGGCTGAAGTAGCTGGCTGGGCTCAATTGCGGTGAGTGGAGTGCTACCTCACATGTAGTCACAGGCAAAGGGTCAGACCCTGCGCACGACCCTAGTCGCTACCCCACTATGTCGGAAACGCGGCACCTCCCCCATCCCTTCACGATGCTGGCCCGCTCTCCCAACATCTCCTTCAGAGGCATGCCTGTCACGATAAACGCACTGCGAGAATGGTTTGCCCAAGATTTGCTAGCACAAATCTCGACCAAACAGGGTCCCCAGACACGCAAGCTTTGCATGATCGCGGTCCGAATCAGCACTGAGTAAGGAGCTAGATGGATCAGAGAGTATTGTGTGCTCAGCACTGGCTTCTTGATGATAGGCTCCATGACAGAGGGCAACCAACGATCCTGGGCGTGGATGAGATCCCTTTGTGTTCTGGAGGTCCTGGTGGGCCCACTTCTACGGTGCACTGTCAGGTTTGTTGGCACGAAGGCTTATGCCACACAACAGTTCAGGAGTGAGAACACGTCCATTGTACCCTCGTGTAAACGACACGCGTCTAGGCCAACACTCTGTCTTTCACCCAGAACGAAATGCGTCATTGTGCGCCAAATACACAACGACGCGATCGAGAGCGAACTCGACCGCCTGCGACGGCAACTGCGGGAGGCACAGTAACGCGTAGCCGAAGCCTCGAGGGAGGGGGACATTCAACAGCAACGCGCAGACAGCGAATGGCACCGCGCAGACGATGTGGCAGCCCGGTCACAGAGGACGACCCTATTGCAATACATTAAAAATTTGCCACCGATATCTCGACCTCGATGTCGCTGTCGAATCGATGGGCTGGAGTGGCCCGTACGGGGATCTTCTCAATCAAGTCGTAAGTGGATACCGATTGTGGTTACCACTGTATCTGCGTGGGGGAACTGAATATAGTGCCACGATTGAGCGCCGATGTCGCCTATGTACTGCAAGGCCTAAAACAGGAAGCGAGAGAACAATTCTTGGACCTGAGAAACTGTAGACACACCAAATTTTTATCTGCTGATCATACGCAGGTGACTTGCTACAACCCAACTAGTGCAGCGAATCATCGCTCCCACGCTTTACCTTGCGGGGTTTATGAGAGACACTCGGTCTCTTGTGTTTGGGATGTCGCTTCCTAGTTGAACGCGAACTGCAATCCGCGGGATCCGACGGATTGTTGCCCTTCGATTGGTATTCGGTCTGTCTCGCGCTCGTTCTAATACGAGAACACTGCAAATCTATCCCTTCCATCACTCCTTGAAGTCATCTTTCGCAATGAGCCTACTATCCAGGGCCTTTCCGGTGTGCGTCTTGTCAATCGTCTCGCAGTTGCGCCGTATCTTCATCATGATGACGTTAAGCAAGCCCACCAGATTCTCATCCATCATACGCGCCATCGCGGCGCGGTCCCTGCCCTCGCTAGACTCGCCTTCACTTGGACTCCTCGAAGGCGATGGAGACAGTGGCGGCGGAGCATGGAGATACTTCCGTAGCGCCTCGAATTCAGCAAAGGTCTTGAGATACATTGTCCGGCAAAGAGATCAAGCTCAAGCGTTACTTCCACAGGGATATCAATCAGCAAGGGCTGTGGTGCCAACGAAGGCACAGTGTACAGGTCTAGACTGTCCAGGCTGCCGAACCTCTCGTTAAGCAGCGGCGCGTATAGATGCAACGTGACTGCGTGGGACTGCTTGATCATATCCATAAGACCCTGGGCCTCGTACGGGCTGATGATGACCATGTGTTTCAGCGTACGCTTAATCTCGGGCTTGGGCCTGGTCTTGCCAACAGATTTATCCCGCTGTTCAGCTGACGGAGGTCGGGGGGATGGCAGAGATGGGGACGCGGCCTCGAAGGAGCGGAGGGCACCGATGCCTGTCAAGATCCACTGCACGGGCCGCTGGTACAAGTCTGACACGTGGCCCACGCCTGGCGTTTTGATGGTGGCCTGGAAGTCGCGCGTGCAGTGCACCCGGTCTGTGATGCGGCGGCGGCGGCGCAGCTGGGAGAGGTACCTGCCTGCCGAGGAGTCGGCAAGCCACTCATAGACCGGGATGAAAGCTTTGCTTGCAGCCCGGATGCTCCCGGTCTGGACGAACTCCACGACATCCGCGTTTATTGAATGCTCTTGCGGCTCCGCCTTACCCGGCCGCTCGAGCTGTCTCTGCTCCTCGACCTCGGGTGCCAGCTCACGCTCCTGCTCTTCCTGGAGGATCGTAGGTGAGGATGAACCGGTGGCGCCGAGATCCTGACAGCGCTGGAGGATTAGGCGCTGCGTCTCGCTAAATGTGGACTAGGCGGAAGCAGTTGAAGTATCTGGCTGCGGGACTGGACGGTACCGCGTCTCGAGCAGCTGCGCCTCATCCTCGAGAAATCCTTTGGCTAGGTCTTCGGTGAAGGCTAGGTGCATCGTCTGATTTCCATTTTTTACAGTAGCAAGCGTCTCGTCGCCGCGTGCTTGTGCCCATAATTGGCTGTGGCTCTCGTGCCGCCTGCCCTGGTCTGCCCAAAGTGCCGTATTGCGCCGGGCGTCGTGCCATGTCTCGGAGATGGACCAGACGAGGACATCAGAGACGCATACTTGTTGCATGAGGTTCTCGGGGCACATGAGCCTGTTGATCTTGCGCTAAATTTCTTCTGGCACGCAGAAGACGACAGACTGGCTTCTGCCCAGCTCACGCATACACATGCAGGCTATCCCGTGTTAAAATGACATGTTTAGCACAGTTATCTCGTAATATGACATCGATAAGACTCTCGGCCGAGCACTCACCTGGCACAAGTCTGTCTTTGACCAAATTGGCACCCAGCGTTACTGCTGCGCGGTAGTACTCCGGCAGCTTGAGATGGGTGCCGCGGGTGTGCGCGTCGTCGAGGAATACGACGCACAGGCTGAGTTGCGTACAATAGGGCGACGTCTGGAGCGCCTCAACATGGCCCTTGCGGTCTACGACGAAGATATTGTCCTGCTTGTCGACAAACACGGCCGCTTCAGTCCTGCTGTCATCAGACAGCAGAGCCAGCCACATTTGTGCGACGCCCAGGTTGTCCAGCTCGATGATTTGCGCGCCGACGTCGAGTATCACACGAACAGGTGGATTCATGGCGACGACCATCTCAAGAAATTGCTCAGCGTCGGTAGTCACCGGCAAAGGGCCATGCGTGAATTGGATGTTACCCACGGTCGCGTGCTGGGGAGGAGGAATCATCATCACACTGTTCTCCGCCTGCAAGAGGTGTTGCAAGACCAGTGCGTTGGTGTGAGCCTGAGCCGGCAGGGCCGTCTGCGTGACGCTGAGGGGGAGCACAATCTGGGCGTCGCTGGTTCCGCTAAAGCCTGTCGTGGGGTGCGGCTTCTGCTCGCCAATGTCCCAGCCCGAGGCAGACAGCCGATGAGGGAACTCCTTCATCTCCGTGATGAAGACCACGTGGGCGAGGAAGTAGTCGACCGCCGCCTTGGAGTAGCGGAAGCATGGGAAAAGCTTATTGGAACAGAAATCTGGATCGTCCAGGTTCACACCGCTGAGCTGCTCGAGGGGGCTGGGCAGGGAGTCGGCGTCCTTGACCAAAGTTGCATACTCGTCGGCACGCTGGTCGGAGCGGTCGAGATGGGAGAGGGCGCTGTCAAGCTGGCCGTTGGTGAGGCCCTCGTAGTAGTAGCTCAGCGTCGTGAGTAGAATGACAACATCCGGGTGACTGAATTCGGACCGTATGGATGGGTGATCTTTGGCGCGGAACGGCACGGCCAGTCTAGTCGGTGGTGAACGGGTAGTATCCAGGCCATTGTCAACCCTCCAGCGCTTGTGCCCAAATGCGAACGCCAGGATGCCTTTAGCAAGGAGACCCCGAAGGAGCAGCAGCGTGTTCTTGGTAGTCTCGCCCAGAAACCCCTGGGATGAGGGCTTTCGACTAAAGCGATGGTCTCCGCAGATGCTCCCGGGTTTCTGATATATTCGCGGACAGCAACACAGAGAAGGGGGGATGACTGGGTAATGGGGAAGCCCGCTAGGCCGTACTGGCAGACATAGTCAGCAACCATGTCAAGCAGCTTGTCTGCAGCCTTCGGCTCGATGAGACGCGTGTGGGGGAAGCACCCCAGCGATCCAGGTTGAATATCGGTGCCGTGCAAGAACTGCTGCTTGACCGTGGGGAGGCATTTACGGACCGCATCGAGCACCTCCTGGATGCAGGTCCAGCGCTCCGGGCTGTGGTCGATAGGCTGCTGCAGTCCGAGCGAGTAGACCAGTTCGAACTTGGGACTAAAGTTATCATCGCTCTCGTCGACAAAGTCACAGCTGTGGCGGCGCATGAAGTCGTGCAGGTGCAAGAGTTGGTCGGCAGTCCCATTTTTCTGGCTGATTTTGTGTTCGATGCCCATCAGTTGGAACGACAAGATATGTTCAGGCTGGACCAGAAGCACGCCACCCTCGTCGCGGCAGCGTTTGAGAAGCTTCTGGATGGCGCTGACCTCAGAAGGACCGATCTTGATCGAACGGGAAAAAGGGAGATGGAACACTTGGCGGTCGACCAGGCCGCCGAGCTTCGAGACGAGCATGTGGACCATCTGCTTGCGCTGTGGCTTCGCCACGATGACCCGCATCAGCTTATCGCTGTCTGCAAGCGACCTGACCAGCATGGGCACAATCACTGACGACTTGCCTTCGCCCATGTTCAGCTGCATGACGGCGTTCTTGTCGTGGGTTGGTTTCTGCATGTGCGTGGCAATGTTGACCTGGACCTCGCGGATGAGAATGGACCCTTCAATTTCGAGAAGGAGCAATTCAGGGTGCTCGATTGGCTTCCAATTGGCGTGGCCCTTGTTCTGAAGCTCCTTGACGAGTGCCGCTCCACGCGCCTTGGATAGTCTCTGTGCGCGTTGCAGTCGTGTCAAGGCCAGCCCGTACTCGATGAAGACCTCATTCTAGTCGTTGCTAAGACTTTCCCAGTGCTTGCGGTTCAGCCGCTCTAGGAGGAGTACAGGAAAAAGCCGCGGGAGCTGGTAAACATCTGCGACATCGTTGATCATGGCCTTGATGATGCTCTCGTACAAGGAGTTGACATGGTTCTTGCAAGCGACGAGATGGGGTTCCAATATTGCCCGCACCTCTGCAGAGTTCGGCGCCAGCGTTTTCTGCAAAAACCGTCCTTGCTCAAGCGCAGCGAGACTTGCTCCAAGTTGACAACGTAGTTGTCTCGTACGTCGACTGAGCATTCGCCTTGAGACAGCCGGCCATTCTTTTCAGTCGAGATCTGGCATGCGCTTCAACATTATTATTGGCCTTTGACGACATGTTTAGCATCTCAAGCAAGCTAAAGGGCGTGGACGTGACGTTTGGTGGAGGGCTTTGAGCAAATAGGTCCGCCGCAGCCACATATCCCCGGCCAGCGTGAGGCACTGCCGGCATAATCATCGGTGCTGGGTGAGCCGGCCTAACCAGAGTGCACTTGCTCCGCGGCACAGTTTCGCAGATCTGCTGGAGATATTGGAAGAACTGCAAGTTCTCAAACCATACGCGGAATAACCCACAAACATTAGCCATGACGTTGCCTTCTGACCGGAAATACTTGTTGAAGTCCTCGAGAATAGTACCAGTTGGTGCAGCAGGTACGGCGCACGGCCACTGAGCACCAAAGTATGTGGCGAGTTCCCCCACAGCCTTCTCGGCTCGCTGTTCCCACGAGGCGCGGCCACGCCTGTGGAAAGCCTCGAAGGACTCTTTCTTCCGGCGCAACTCGATTATGTCCTTGTCCGGTGAAATCGCGCCTTTCATGTCGCACAATCTGGAGGACGTTGTCGCGACCGAACGCACGGCCACGCTTCAAGGCGAAATGTGTATGCGAAGTCGGCAGGTGAACCAAGCTCATCCTGCTAGAGCAAGTGAAGAACGTGGTTAGAACGTGCACGATCGTGCTGTCCGCTTCCGCAGCGCAAGAGAGCGAGGCTAGCCAGGCGCCGAGCGTAAGCCAACTCTCTCTGGTGGCAGACTGACTGAGAAGGCGATGCAGTTTTGAGCCAGTTCCGCACGATGAAGCTCTTGGTTGCGTTCTTCCAGGGCAGGAACCACTTTGCGTCATACGAGAGTTCATCGACGCAGAGGTCTGCAGAGTCATTAGCTATAGATTGTTCCTCCAGAAACTTCCAGATGTGCATCGGTAGATCCTTGACCACAGTCTCCATGGTAGTCCTCGAACTGGAGGCTGTACACTTTCAGCAACCTCATTCTCGATTCCTCCTGGTTAGCGCGATGTGCATGGGCATAACATATTCACTACTCAGTATACGACCTACCTCCAAGAGGGCAATGGTGTTGCAACAACGGGCGTATAAGCGGAATCGATGTCCACGGGCTGATCTTACACCCAAGGTAAGTGCGAAGCTGCCGGCAACACATCAGAATCGAGGTGGCTGGAGTGTTTGTAGGTGAATTTCTACGAAATGCTATTTACCCCGCACTTCGTTGAGGTTCAATTAACCAATCACAATTAATACATGCCCAGCCCCGCCTATGTCATGCTGCTGTCCAACTCGTGCCCATTAATATTGGCGCAACAGGAATCCGGCAATGTGCCTGGCTTCGGCTCGAAACTCACCCTTCGTTGTGGGGCTCGATTCCCAGGCATGTGTTGAGGAAAGCGGTCATGTTTGCGTTGTGCGTTGGTCCACATTCCTATCGTCTGCTACAAGCTTGACATTGTAACGCAGCCAGGCGGCACCGGCTCTTTTCTGAGCTGAAGTTCCTGAGCTGTTAAGTCCATGCGTGCCTCGCCTTCCACTGATTCCTGGACCTCTTCACGCAACGTCTTCCGTGCGCTTTCGCGATCCTCGCCACAATTGAGCAGCACGCAAGCGCCAATATTTTAGGTAGCGAGTACGCCGCGTCTTCCTCCTACTTTGCCTCACAGATGCTTGCCCACGCCTCGAATTTCAAGTTGTCGAGAGATGTGGAGTGCAGTAGTCGCGTCGAGCACAGGGTCTTCCCGTGGTAGATTGGTACAGGTTTCATGCGCTGTTGAGATGGCTATGGTGGACAGTGGCTATCACGCAGGAGGGAGGTAATGGTAGAGCATCGGCCATGGTTGCAGCGCTGCAGCGCCAATCATGCAAACCTGCGGCATTTCCCACTCGGGCGTAGTCGGTTTTCGTCAGCGAATGTCCGTTCGCAAGGTTCGCAGACAGCCATCCCCACCAGGGGGGTTACTCTTGCGTAGCCTGTTCTCATTGAGAAGCCACGACAAGCCTTCTACCGCATGACACTATCCGGAAGTGTACTAAGCTGTCTTCGAGCTGGTAGTGTACTGGATCACCTGGTGGGTTGTGGACATCAGGTTGTGTGAGTGGAAGCCTTTAGAGTTTTGAGTCCAGGTTGTAGATCAGGATACCTGCAAGCGGGGGTGGAACGCGGTGGAGCTAGTGAGAGGCATCAATCCACTCCCACTCCCAGTGGGACCGCTCAGCCGTGGATACGTCATCTTTAGAAAAAGGCGGGTGGAACAACCCCATCCTCGACTTGACGTCGTGTCTTCAATGATTAAGATTGAACTGCCAGCTACCAGGAGAATGATAGTGCTGTAAACTACTTACGCAAATCGACCTTTGTAATTTCTTGTCAGCGGCACGACTGGCATGACTGTAAATGTCTTTTGTGTTCAAGCCTGCGATTCATTACGATTTTTTTCTTTTAGAATGAGGAAAAGAGCAAAAAGCTGCCACCATAATGCTGTGCTGATGGGAGATAGAGCGAAGCAAAGACACTGACATTGAATTATGGTTGGTTCAGAGCTTGCATTGAGCGTTCCTGAAGCAGGGTAAAGGCTGGGAGCTAGTGCTGTAGCTCAACCTGTTGCAGTCTGGCGATGTGACCATGGCACACATCCCAGGAAGTGGCGTGGTGCGGGATTTTCGGCGAGAGCATCCCCACCCAGCTGTACAACGATTCACAGTCGCACAACAATTTGGCTACAACATATACATTATGCCCTGTGCTACGATTACGCTCTGTGCCACGATTTCGCGCTGCACGCAGGGCCGGTAGATAATCGATATCTCGCTTCCCATATTTGCGTGGCTGACGATCCTATCCACCCATCTGATTGACCTTAAAGAAGGCGAGTCAAATGGCCCAAGCCGACCGAGCAGCCGTGCAGTGGTGGGATGCAACGTTGGTATATGTTCGCTGCCCAGCTTGTGGCAAGATACACCAACACGGATTTTCGGGTGATTACGAAGTAGCTCACAGGCGTCTTTCACACTGCAACCCTCCGACGGAGGATGATTACCAATACGAGTTCAAGTTCCCGTTCAGTACCGTGTCCGGCAGGGCAGACTACGAGGTGGACAAAGAGAGGGGGCTGTTCATAGCAGCCGGGGCAGATCTCTGCGACTATTTCCACGATAGCGACGATGGCTCCGGTCTACCGGACTTCCTGCCAGGCGTGATCGACAGCCGGAAGTGGTCGGAAGCGACAGAGATGATCCACTTCACCGAGAGCCAAAGCGGAATCCCCGGAGGCTACTCGGCCAAGGTCTTCACCGGGGTTATTTCGAAAATGATCACGGGAAACATCAACATCGTGCGGCGGTTCCTCGAGCACTCACCGGACGCTGATATCCTGCTCCATGGTGTAGACGCAGAGCTTGTACTACATCACGAGACAGGCGACCTCGACTGGATCAACGAGGGCGATGGCACTCTTATAGGCGGGACGACCAATGCACAGGAGATCAGAGGCAGCGGCAAGACAGCTCTTGCACTTGCGGCTTGCGAGGAATATCCAAACATCGTCGAGCTTCTCCTGCAGAAGAAAGCCCATGCAAATGCAAGGGATTTAGACGGCCGAACACCACTCATGGAGGCTGCGCTGTGGGGTCGTCTTGGAAATGTGCAGACGCTGCTGAAGTACGGTGCAGAGAAGCATCCGGAGTGTGTACGCCGTGGACGGCGACTCCGCGCGATCGATTTTGCAAAACCCGACGCCTCAAACTCCGATGAGCGTTGGCGTCGCGCCGGAGGGTCGCACCAAATTTACAAAGAAGACACCTTCCAGCGAGACCTTGATCGAAGGGCGATCACACGCCTCTTAGATGATCGATCCGTTGACCTACCTGACGAGCACGATGCCCCCATTTTGAAAGGGTTTGCCTTCTCAAGATCACCCTCAAATCAGAATCTGCTTACCCTCTTTGCACAATTTGATGTGCCCAGCACATCCAAGACCATTTCAGTCCTCTTACGAAGTGATAGCCTCCCGCCCATTGCAGCCATGAGCGGTTGGCGGCACAATGAAGGCTCCTTTAGCAACATACACGTTGGCGGTCGAGATTACACCGACGAAGTCCTGCGCCTTAGTGAGCAACTTGGTCACAATCTCAACCAACATAATTTCGACCAGAACATTCCCGGACAGTACTATGCTTGTCACGCAGAGAAGCAGCTGGCTGCATACTTTATCAATAGGCACGTGTTCCTGTCTGACCATGGCTATAGTAACGAGGGACCGAATCTTGAGACTCTGGCAGAGGCTCAGCCCAGCGTTTCATTGAAGTCGGCCACGATCCTAGTATGCCGTCCAATTTGCGGAGATTGCAGCTCTTTTATCGAGTTGGTCAACTCTGCTCTCGGCCTTCGAATCTCGCTTGTTCATCGCTGCCTGGAACCTGGGTGTGCATCATGCAATGGTGACTGGAGATAAGTCGGTCAAGTTCACATTGCCTTACAGGATCTTCAATGCTATGGCTAGCCGAGGTGAAATGGAGCACTCTTGCAAGAGCAGTGATAAAGAAGCAGGTTCGATATTGGCAAATTAGAATATGAGTAGTCCAGCCACTAGTCATCAACATCAGCGATTTCGCGATGCAGACAGGTTCCGACGCAGAGAGTCTGATTGTGATATCACGATCTTGACCAGTCTCCAAAAGGAGTATTGTATATTGGTTTCCATGCTAACAATCGTAGCCGATCAGCACGTCACGAGAATGACTCGTACCCTTAGAGTATTCATTGTGCTCCCAAAGATATGATCCACGACCACAACAGAGAGTGGCTGTGGTACTGGTGATCCTCTTCAGCCAACTAATTGTCGCTAGCAAAGCCTATTTTCAGTGTGGCAGACACGTCGGCTGTTATATATCGAATTAACTCCATCGAACACTGCATAGCTGGGGTTCACGGTATTTTATTCCCCGCATACTGTTTCTCGACTAACTCGAGGAAATGGACTGTGGGCAGCAGATGTTAGCTTTACAGGAAGCCAGACTTCGCAATCTATTGTTAAAACTTACCCGCGGGGCTGTGCTAACCGCACTTTGAGGTACAGGGTGTAACAGGCAGTCTATAGGGGAGACTACTTGGGTCGTAGATAGCCCAGACTAAAGGCCGTATGTAGCTACCTTAAGGTACCATTGCTGAGACCAGCGGTGCACAGGCTTGGCAAGAGGTCTCGTCTCCATGTAGAATTGCTGCTGCGTGATCGTCACCGTCTTGGAACCTTCCCGCGCAGTGCGCGGGGCTCAGAGGCCAATGTTGCTAGCAGAGTCTGTACCGTGATCACCGGTTTCGATCCGCCCCTTCAACCTTAATCATGGCTAGAGGCTTCAAGTGCATCACGCTCTCCCAGGATGATGACGAGGCAGCCTGACAGCCTGATCAACGACAAACAATTGTATTAAGATCTATTCTAATCGGACTGAATCCTGTGCGGTCGTGTTTCCAACATCGTCATAGCCGTCACCGATTGATTACACAGTTCCACCAGCTGCTACGGTCGTAGTCGTTCTCGGAGCCGAATACACTTCTACCGTTGTGTTTAGCTCCTGTGTCACAAAAGCCGAAAGGGTTGCCGCATAAATCGCTTCCATCGACGCCACTATAACAAAAGTCGCTTTCAGATGTAACTGCTTGTGAGAAACGTGTGGTTTCTGAACTCCACATAGCCGCCATGTCGTCGGAGTTAGGAGATCGGGCAGATGCACTTTCTTCCCAATACGGTGCGGGTGCAAGTGTTGCTTGGGACAACTGAAATAGTGCTGTTTCCTGAAGGAATTCGACGGGCTGTCTGAGGTTCAGGTCAGCAAGCTGACTAGTTGCGCTGCAAAACTTCTCGGTGTAGTCCGAGTTGTCCAAAGAGAGATCGCCGATGTCATTGAAGACAGCCTGGGGCAGCCACCACCAAGAATCGAATTGTTCGTCGGTGGTGTAGAAGGTATTTTATATGGATAAACGATAACTGCGACGACGATTTCAATAACACGACCGCCCCGGGGATTGGCTTTTCTGAGGCTACCGACGATTGGTATCTTTCCTGCCATTGCGTGATTATAATCACAACATAGATGGAGATTTAACAAGCTAGCAACCACTAATAGCAAATATACGACCTCTTTGGGCCGCTGCGGAGCATGCTAACAATGCTATAACTCAAACTGAGCTCCCATTGCCCTGGCTGCAATGAGCATCGTGATTCTGAGAAGGTACGCTGCCATGTAGCTGCTAATGCTGCTTACCTGCGAGTTCCAACTTTGGACGTCCCTTTGCAGCTTTGCCATTGCCCTGTAAGAATGGGCGCACTACTGGCATGGGCGTCCCGATCACAGCTAGAGCAAGGCATCATCGAGAGGCATTATTGAGCGAAACAGCGCCGAGGATCGGGTCTCGAACCAGCATCGTAGCCCTCCTTAGCCTGCTGCTTACCCAATGACGCGCCTCCGTATGCCGCGCATTATGCTCGTGTTCACACCAGCCTCTTTCACAGATCCGTTCAAAGTAGTACGCAAGAGTCCAACATCGCTATACGTAGGGGTGATACCGCCCGTTAGTCTTGTACCACTTTAGTATTGCCGATTAGCTGGTCGACTTACGTTTGATCGACAGACAGCGCTAGTGTAATGCTGCCCCGACAGCGTGCTAGGCGCTGGATGGTTCCGTCGACACCCTTGCTTCTAAAAGGCCATTTGAGTGCTCGTAAGCCGAGATTGTTCCACGCTGAAGGTTGAAGATCCTGCGCGAATTTCTGGAGCGTCGACAAGGCATCTTGCAACGTCGACTCCAAGTGTTTCAACGCTTTTAGCGCTTCCCCATCAGGCCCTTCGAGGAGTTTGTTAAGTTGCTCTATCGCCGCTAGGAACTGCACAACTTCGGCACAGAGATTGTTGATGTCGCTTTTTGCGTTCTTGACGTCCCGGACGTACTCACTGCAAAGATTGAGCACCTTAGCTGATACGTCGACGACCGCGATGACGCTAGCCGCGATGCCGAGCAACTCCGCCATCTGGATAGAATGAGGTGTGCGCTTTGCGTCTTTGTTTGAAGTGATCAGTCGTGTCGTGCGGGGTGACGGGTGCGTGTTGTAGACCTCCAGATAGCTGTGGCAGGGGTCCGGACCCCGCATGTGTAGCCGATCTTGCTAGGATTGTGTCTGTGCATGAAAAGCACGGCAGTAACCTGCACCAATCGGCTGTGCTTCCCTAAGGTGTCAAGCGAGTATGATTGCAAGTAAAGAGCCCCCAGGCATATAAACGTGCACTCAAAGGTAGTTGTTCTGGGGCTTGTGTTCAGGATATTTCGATGTGAGAGTGTCAGGCCTTATGGAGCAATGTCAAGGACCATGTGAGGGCTGTCGAGCCCGCAGAAGGCTAGCGACAAATGTGGCGCAGGGCTGCCAACTGCCTTGCGTGGTGGATGCCACTTGGTCGAGTTGGGTTGGCCAGTACTTAAATGTGTCAGATTTGGGTGGAGCCAGAACAGCTTGCTCTACCTTGTTGCCGTGTTAAATGACACCCTGGCAACGGTTCGTACCGCGGCACCTAGCCGTGATGGATCCACACATGAATGGCGCAGCCACCGCTCCACATTGACGGCTCTGATTTATGGAGTTCCCAGAACCAACAAATTGATAACCGTGCGCCGCCCACGCCACCGGCAACGCAACCTCCCTTTTTCTAGACACCCTCTTTCGTGGCAGAACCCCTCTCGCACAGAACATGACGACACCAGCAGGCCAACGGGCCGACGACCCATCGACAGAGGTGACTCTTTTGCCTCCGGCTCTCCGATTCAAGACAGTGCCACCTGCGGCGGCACTGTCGACATGTGTGGTCGACCCCAGAGGCGATCTGTGGCTGCACACCACTGGGTCAGCCGGTATACTTGAGCCGCCGAACGTGCCAACCAAGTTCAGAGTCTGCTCGCGCACGATGGCTCGCTCCTCGCGCGTTTTTGAAAAGATGCTCTTTGGCGGCTTTGCCGAGTCGAAGACTGAAAACGGCGCCGAGTGGGTTGTCCAGCTGCCCGACGATGCCACCATAACCATGCAGCCACTCTTCGAGCTCATGCACAGCAAGTTCGACTCCTTAGAGCGGCCCGCTGGAGAACGCAGCCAGTCTGACTTGCTCGATAAGCTGCATTCCCTGATCGTCGCTGCCGACAAGTATGACTGCATTAGCCTCTTGAAGCCTTTTGCCGCACAATGGGTGAAAGTACTCACAGTGGAGCACAGCAACGAGTGGCGGCTGTATCGGCTGGCATGGATTTTCTACCAGCTGGGTTGTTCAGACAGTTACATCGAGGCAGCCACTAGGCTTGTTGTTCATTACCCAAGCTCCGGCTCAAGCTGCTACTGGTACCGCCCTTTGCCGCCTAACTTGAGAGGTGAGCCTTCTGCTCTGGCCCAAGCTGCTGCATTTTCTGTAATGGGCTTATGACAAGATTGCTGATGGTGACTTGCCAGAGAATGTGGCGCGAATCCAAGCCAGCATGATAGCCGTTCTGATCGCGCCAGTCCGGGAGAGATTAGACTTGTTGGTCAAAGGTGGTTCCACGCCAGGGGCCGTCTGCAAGGCTAAGAAGCAAAAAACTGTAGACCAGGCGCACATGCAGAAAGAGTGCGAGGATCGGATACTGGGCCAGCTTATCCGCGACCTATTTACACATAAGCTCTGGCCGATTCCAGATACTGCTCAGATCAAGTCCTCGCCTAGCGCACTCGCCAAAGTCGTTGCCGACCTAGGCGTGGTTATCGCTGCCGGCTTATTCGGGTCGGCAGGAAACCATGCCCGCTGCCGAGAAATTCCCGCTTGGACGGACGCTACCACAACGGGAACGGAAGTCTACAGCCTCAGCTATTCCTACACTCCGAGTTCGGAGGAGATTGCCCATATGAATCGCCAAGCTATGCTGACGGGCATGACCTCACTCAATTGTGGCAATGGGCAAGCAAGTGCCCAAGTTTTGTTCCCCTTTAAGGTACTCTAGCGTTCTACCATATAGACAAAGAAGGCTGGTGCAAGAAGCCCTTGCGACTAGACAGCGAGGGAAACAATAAGCTCATCCTGAACAAAATCGGTGGTCGGAAATGTGGATCGAGAACCTCCAGCTATTTGAGCAGGTACTGAACCCTTCCGTCTGCCGTGTAACGCCAGCCGCCACTTTGGCTCCATCATTGCAACGTAGTCTTGGTGGTTGTTGCGACACCTCCTGTTACGGTTCACTATAGCTCCAAGCCTATCATGGTTATAGCGTGCTTGTCCAGCCCTCGCAGACGGTGTTTGTATGCTTCATGATCGTGCTGTTCGGGATGCAGGTCGCACTCGCGACAGGGCGCTTCGCTGGCGACGAGCAGTTCTAAGAGCTCTACTATGTTGTTTCGCCGACTTCGATGATGCTTGTCCTTGCGGCGATTGTTGTCGTGACACTTGTTCAGTTCGGACTGTTCTGCTTCCATCTGCTGTCGACTTTCTTCGTCCGCAGGCGGATCGTGGCACGAAGAGAGGTCAGGGCTAGTCACGTTGCTCGGTCCAGCACATTAATAGGCGCACAACCTAGTCTTGCTAGCTGTCGAAAGACTTCAAATAGGCCCGATTATGTCAAAACCCGAGGCCTTGCGAGACCCCTACACATATAAACCCATAGCCTCATTTCCATTCCCTCGCCGAAAAGAGCGGTGCGTGAGGCGGCGGCGTCTTCCAACTAGAGCGTTGCCATGCCCTTAGGCAAACCCGTTGATACTACGTCGCCACCGGCACTGAACTTGTTATGCCGAGTCGGATGGCCAGCCATGAATGCGGGAAGGAAACCTCCATGGTGCTACGGTGGCGCCATCCCCAGTAGCTGTTGTCGGCTGCAAAACGGGACCGCGTTTTTTGTGGGGGGAGACAACTTAGTGAGGGAACTTCCATGCACTCATGTGTTTTGAAATTCCCGGGCGGTGGCGTTGCGGGGTAAGATGCGGGAGATAGGGAACCGGAGGCGGAGGCCTAAAGCCTTTCTCTAATCCGCGAGGCTGTCTTATGCTAACACTTTGGGGTCCTTCTGGGCTTCTCCAAGGATCACCTTCATCCTCACATACAATTCTGTGTCCTCTCTTTCCCACCTCCCACCATCCGGAAATACTACCTTTCGTAGTCTATTGACCCAAGGTATCAATGGCTGGTAGTATGGCGTGAAGTTCTCTTTAGCGACTCTGACGAAGTCTCCTTCGTGGGATACTCGCCCCTTCTTCAGCTCTGCCAGCTCCTCCGTGTCGACGTAGTTCCACTTGTCAAACCGTGGAACGACTCTCGTGTCATGTGGCCCGTCACAGTGAATGCAGATCCAGAAGAGTACCCAGAAGAATGACTCGAGATCGTACATGAAGGAATGCTGCTCGCCCAGAAGTGCCCCGATAGCCATGAACGCTCTCGTGCCGGTCTTGCCCTTCGCCCCGGAGGTGCCTTGGCGTTGTTCTCTGACAGCGAGGTCCAGATCGATCAAGAACGCAGGCCAGGAGAGGGAGTTGTCGTCCTCGTTAATCATCAGATTGTTGATGGAGATGTCTCTGTGAAGGAAGCCGGCCTTGCGCAAGGATTCGTGTCCTTCAATGCAGCGCTCTAGTGCGGAAAGAAGAGCCGATCGGGAGCTCGCCTTGTAGATGGGATCTCCATAGTCCCGAAGAATGACACGCCGATGCACCCGGTTTGGCGCTGCATTGCTGCTAGCCTTTGTTGGAGATGCGGAACAGGATCGCTCGCTGGGGGGTTGAGCGGCGCCGGTTTGGCTCGAAGACCGCTTCTTGCCACCGATGCTGCTGCTACGGGCCGTCCGCGAAGCGCCAGACGTGGTGGTACTCAGTGGAGGCTTCGAGCGTTCCGGCCGGTAGTTCGTAGCACTGGTAACATCCAGTCCCCTTCGAACGTTGCTTCGAATGTCGTCGTCTATGCCGTGAACTTGGACAGTCTCGTGGTAATAGTATCGGGCCATGTTGACGACGCCTTTACTGGTCACTTCGCGTAACAGTTCGCCTTCCTCATCGCGTTCCGAATATTGCCACGAATCTTTGATGACAAGTGGTGACTGTGGATGCCCCTCGCGGTGGGCTTTCCAGCAAGTCATCGCCCGACCAGCTATGCAACGTGCGCGTTGCATCACCCCGTCGATAATGAGGCGTTCGGTTGAGCCGTTCCGCTCGATCTCGATGAATTTTTCGTTGTTTGCCGTCACGATTGTCGGATCGAACCCAAGCTCCTCGTCGTTCATCCAGAGAAAGCCGAGGACCGTGGACACAAACTGCAGTCCATCTTCGTTGACGTCGAACTGTTCGGATGCGACTCCCCCCAACCGGTCAAACTCCCATACCCTCATGAGAGATCCACAGATGGTGAAGCCTAGAACGAACCGACGAGTGTCTTGGGCAGCGAGAACCTCCCTTGCGTATGTCCCCAGATCAAGCCATGCCTTGGATGCTTTGTCGGCTGATGAATTACTTTTCAGCTCACCTGGGACGAGAACCTGCGACCAGTGGCATCGAGAATCCTTGTCGGCCTTGATGTCGTTGATGAAACCGACGTCTAGTTTGTGTTCCCCCGTGGAACCTTCGATTGGCTTTTTAGGCTGTGCCAATGGTCTCCGTCTGTATGCCGGATTTGACCGGTGGTGTTTTGCGAATGCCGCCAGCTTCTCGCACAAGCCCGCAAACCAGCTCAAGACAGCGTCCTGGTTTGCATCCTTTGGCCATCCGGTCCAGCCTTCATCGAAGAGCGAACTGCCGCCTTCCATGCAGCCCTTGAAGACGGCCTCGGCAGCTGTCTCAAGACCGGCCACACGCCCAAAATATGTATCGTGGAAGCGAGGAAGCCCGACGTAGAGAGGACCAAGCTCCAACTTAAGGACCCTGTCCACATCTTGGCGGTATTCGGAGGAGTTCGCGAAGCTGTTCGTGTTGTGCAGCCAAGGAGTTTGTTGGAGAGACGACGCAATCGGTCGCGGCGGTGGAGTGGATTCAGTGACAGCGACGGCATCGTAGACTCGATCCCAGATGCGAGTGTCTGTATCGTCGGTGATAGCTGATTTGATGAGAGGTTTGACGCGGCCGATGTCCAGGTCATCGGATACCAGTAAGAGCTCAAGCCTCAGGAGGTCGCTTCGAAGAGTGCCCCGACCGGTTCTGGCAGATAGCAGATCGGCAGCGGGGAGGTTTTGTACCACTTTCAGAAAGTCGAGAACTAGCTTGTGGGAATCTAGATGATGGTTAAGAAAGTACACTGGGACGAATTTGTGCATTCTTACCTTTTTCATCAAGCTGCTCGAGTACGTCCAAATGACGCGATGTGCGGAAGGCATCAAGGCCCTTCCCAATCGGATTGTCCGTAATGATTGCGCGTGGTCTGCCATGGCCGGCGGAATGCGCTGATGGTGAGATGGAGGGAGAGTAGCGAGGGATGTCGCGCGACGTGATATTTTGGGCGCTGTGGATTTGCTGTCCGTCCAGCCACCCACGCATCCCAGTTCTCGACCCCACTGTTAGTCAGCAGCTTCGGGTACAGAAGTGGCCCGCCCGATCAACCAATCAACATGTACCATTCACCCGAAGTCGGAGAAGCGATCATCTAAGCTACCTGGGTCTGGGAGGTTGAAGAAAGAGCATTCAGAACAAGAGAGCATGAAGACAGACAGTTTGGGATGATATAATACTGGGATACTTCCCAGATACTCAGACCATCAGCTTGTAGCTCACTAAAGTCCATCTCGGTGAATCGGTGGTGTACCGATTAAACGAGAGACGGACAGGCGGATGGAGAGGAAGAGGTGGAGGTTGATATATCAAGTTCTGTAAAGCGGCGGGTCGCGAGTTCTTATGTGAATATGAGACGAAACAGATCTGTCCAAGCCCTAGCATGCACCTCTTTACACCACGTACACAGTCTGCTCAAGGCAGACAATAAGGCGTAGCTGTTGGTAATGGACTTAGTTGAACCAAGAGGCGCCGAATCACATATCACGACCGTGCCAGTAGTTTGTTCACCGGATCCTGGCGGCTGGAAGAAACCTAGCATGAGGTGCCATCTCACGCCCTCAACCGCGATCAGAGGAAACGTCCGGATGTCGGTTGGGAAAAGTTCGTTTCCTGAAGCGACTGGTCGGGGTATGCAACGGACATGGCGGATGCGGGCCCAATTCGCCAGTTGATTTGTAGCAGGGCTGTGGCTCAGTGCAATCGATTGAAAATTTGAAAGTGGAATCCTGAATGATGTCGAAGAATTTCTCAATGGAGTCCGAAGTGGCCAGTGATGGGTTGTCGATTTAGTTGAGGACTGCCTGGGGTAACTGCCAGTAAGGACTCCACGTTTGTGATACAACTGGCTCGTCGAGAAAGTGGAAGGGAATGGGCCAGTGCATAGCCTCCTCCGCGTCTGGTGGTAACTTGTGGGCGCGGTACCTATCGGTCCCGAGCGCAGCTTGAAGGGCCGTCGTACACTGTAGAACGGCCTCCCTTGAACCACAAAGGCCGGCCTGGTGGAGCGGTTGGGTTGTCGCGGACATTATACCTTCCGCAGATTGACTGTTGATGTTGACTGACAGGGCAAGCGCAACTTGAGGAATATTGTTCATCTGAGGAGAGATCTTCGCTTGAGCTGCTATCTCGTCGTCGGAGCGGAGCTCATCGGGGGATTTCGTGTGCGGAAGGTCTGCTAGGAGAGAGCCTTGGGGGGGAGTACATGGAGGAAGGGTATGTAGAAGAGGGTCGGATTGGGATACTTCCCAGTCGTTATCCCGCTTCCAGGGCTCATGAGCTCCTAGCTGGCCGAGGGTGAGGTCCATTTTGTGAATGAATAGGTGTACTGTTCGATGGAAGTCAGGTAGATACGGAGAGGTGAAGAGGAATATTGTGTCGAGAAAGAGAAACGTTTCGAGAGAGCGAGTGAGAGCTTTTGGATAGAAATTGATGAGCAAGCATGGAGTGATGTTGGTTTGGCCACGTGCTTCAACCCGACCTTATGCTACGAGCGAGTCTTACATGGTTTCGCTTTATTCCAAGGCCTGTATGTCCGAATTCTAGGCCTCGGGTAACAACCTCCCGAGAAGCCTCGAGGACTTGCGAGAACATGGTAACGTGAAACCTTGAAGCTCGGCATGATCTCAGACTGACAGCTTGCCACGAGCCCCTGACGATACTTTCCTAATCCTGGTTCAGCTGACATATCGTGGAGTGCGAGGTTTTACATATAACGCTCATCTGTCCTGGCACAGTTTTATACTGACATCGGTGCTCAGCCTCGTGGTTTTTCAGACTTCGTCCGCCCCTTTTGGATCAAGTTAATGGTGCTCGAAAATATCTTTCGCCGAGGATCTTACTTTAAGCCGCAATACTCGGCAGGTCGTGCAAGCTAGCAATAAAACCTAAGCTGGTCCAAGTGGGTCTTATCGGCAGGTGTTACTTTGAGAAAGCTACACGGTGGGATTGCTCGAGTATCGTCCCTGGTAGATGAAACCCGAGCACAAAAGTGACTGCTTGAAATTGGAAACACAATCTTGTCGACCTGAGCATGGCCCTGAAGTTATGTAAACATGCATGACAATCCATTCTGGGGGTTTCTGCACAATACTAAAATCGACAATTGCCAGTATCACCAGGAGCCTGCATCTGCTTCTGAACAATAAGCTTCGAAAAGAACACAGCAGAATTTGAGCACCTGCAGAGCTGCAGGATTGGCTTTGAGAATCCTCTTGAACCACCGTGCTGATATATTGAGGCTGCAAGCACGAATATTTGGGTGTTTGAGATGAAACCTCTTGGTTGATTTTCTTCAACGGTGGAATGATTGGGTTGAGGTTGCAACGCTCCTGCTCTGGCGGGAGGAGTAATGAGCGTTCAGTGCTTAGCGCGTTGCCGGCACCACGCGCCAAATGTGGGATGCCGGGAGGCGACTCCTCACTGCCAACGGGATCAGACACCAGCCAAGAGGTGTCATGGTACCTCCGTTGGCAATGGTTGGAGGAGGCCCAGGCCAGGGCTGTAAGCGCCGCCCTCTACCTGAGATTAAATTGAAAGCGCAGAGAAGCCCACAATGGGCTCATTTCAGACCTGCTTCCAGAGATCGCCTCCACGCCGCTTTCAAGGAGATTGGATCCACCACTCGGGCAATACTGGCATGCCCATTTGTGACACGTGCCTATTCTCGCTGCAAAACTTCTCTAGTATCTGAAGACGTGCCATGGGTGGTCACACTCTTACCTACACAGGCAAGTTGGAAGGCCTGCATGAGCTCAACTCCCGGCGCCACACCCAAGGGCCGTGTCAGGGCGTGAAAGGCGGCAATAGCAACTGGTCTTGCTGGGCTGGAAGCAAATTTGCGCACGATATTGGAACAACAAAAGGCATACGCGGACAAGCTGCAGTTGCGATCGGACCCTGGTAGTTGAGAAAGACAGTGTATGTGCCTGAAACGAGTCGCGTTCCAGGTTACCACAAACAGAAAAAGCGTTCCAACGACCCTTGAGTTCCTGCGGTAATTGATCATTCTGTTAATAAATTCTTAGCATAACCATGCTATATCCACCCCTGGCACTGTCGTCTGACCATTCAATTTAACTTGATCGCACGGAGATACTTCGGATGAACTTTGTCAAGACCAATCCACTCTGCTTCCTCCCTAGGTCGACCTCGCCACTTAACACGAATTCGCGTATTCCGACCGTCCCGCCTCTTCCGCAGCACACATTCTATGCCAGGTCCGTACCCCATGTGGTTTGCTTCGAATGCCCTTGCAAGGTCGGAGTTGACGTAGGACTTCGGCTCCCAGGTGGTGTCGCCGCTGTCCCAATCGACTAGATACTTACCACGCCTCTTCTCGAGCAATGCTCTGACTGGAAACAGTTCATGACCTGGGACATGTGAACGCCCATAATCTGAGGAGTGGATGGAATGACGTACTCTGCTCCTTGGGAGATGGACCTCTCCTCGTCTTTCTGACAGTGAAAGATGCCTGGCTTAACGGTACTGCACATTGCATAGGCTCAGACAATGAAGCCTGTTCATTACTGAGGATCGTAGGTGTAAGACTGCGACGAGTACCGCGGGCTTTGTGCTGAGCTGGTGCCCTGTCCAGTTCGCACCATTTCTCCAACTTCTCTTGATGCTCTTGTGTAGCTCTGCAGACAATTCCACAGGTATCTTCATCAGAGGTTTTCATCTGCCCCTGTGTCGGACCATTGCGCAGACCTTCCGGATCAAGGCTTGCTAGACGGGTCAGGTCTGGATCACTGGTGTCTCCTTCGATCAAATCTCCTGGCAGAGGAACGCTACGAGATCTCTGTTCGGAAGGTGATGTGGTTCCCGTGAAGGTCTTATAGTCTCTTATCACTGAGCTCCGATGTCCTCGACTAATATTAGTGGATGGTCTGTTCCTCGCTAGCAGCCTTTACATACCTTGCTCGTCGCTAACAAGCGAGTCTCCATCGCTGATATCCATGGGCTCTGATTCATGGCTAGTCTCTGATGCAGGCGAGCTTGGTGCGTCTCCGCCTTCCCAGCGCTCCACCACCTTTCCATCAACGGCTCCCGTCAGTGGTGGACACTGGAGGTTGACAGGTCTTTCAGCAACAGTTCCGGACATGGAAGTATATGGTGGTGCATGCTGGCTCAATGAGAGAAACCTTGTAGTGGTCTGAGACTCTGATATAACGAGTGAACCTGACGCTGTCTGCGAGTCTGACATTTCTGAAAGCTGACGAATGAGATCTGTGAAGAAAGAGGGTTGGATAATGAAACACCGATGGTTTGCTTATTGTCCGTTGCACGGGGGAAGGCTAGACTTTTATATCCAAGATTGGTCATCCGGGCAAAAGCCGACAGACAAAGACTTTGAGCTTCCGATACCAGTTTAAGCGGAGTCAAAGATACGTGGTACGCTGCTCCTGTCGCTGTAAAGTCCTATAACAGAGAAAATTGAAGTTGAATGCCAGGCACGATAGACATGGAGACGAGTCGTGACCTGGCACGCAGGCGTCATCATGTCTCCACACTCTGGTCTACGCAGTTCGCCAATCACATCTCTATGAGCACCATAGAAACATGAAGTCTTGTCGCCTGATGATTGGTCAGGCAGACAATGCTGACAAATCTCTTCTCGGAACCAAAAAGCATTCTATAGCGTCCACGGGAGTCTCGAGAACAGTGCAATTCTTAAAAAGTTCCTAGCACCATGTAGAAGGGATGCTTGAAAAAGCGAGAGCACGAGCTTTGACTAATGAGATAGCCCTGAGAATAAATTTTATTTCCGCTTGGACGAAAACCGTGCAATAATTCCCGTTGCTGTTAGAGACACTTGCCAGTTCACATACAGTAGCGATGCTAACGAGTCTTCGTTCTAAGTGATCTCCCTTCGTACAAAATCATGGCCATCCGATGAACACAAGCATTTAACCCAATCCATAGTAACTCGGCTCAAGAGCGGATTGAGGAGCTCATCGCTCGCCAACAGAAGTTACTGACGTGTAGTGCTAATGGACCAGCATCACACTGGTCTAAACGTCGGCTTATTCTCCAAACGAAGTGATAATCTGCACTAGGGAGGCTAGAAATAGCGAAGATTTGAGAAAGTCACTTCGACGGTGATTAGAGGTCATACTCTGCGAAATCATGGATGAGAGACATAAAATCAATAGTACCCGAGTCGCTGCATCCCTTCCAATATTTGACGCTGGAGGGTTCTCAGAAGGTCGAGCAGATGCTATCGTAACCGTGGACTTCAAGAGGAGTGTGGCTTACATATTACACTACTAACAGATCCTTGGACACTGAATATGCATCATTCATGGTAGAACTATAATATTCCTCGATTCTATCATTATTCTATGAGTACTAGTTTCTTCTACTCGATGGACACGTTGAGGCAATTACGTTAATCTGCATTAAGGAGTTTCACATCTTAGGTAGAAGCAGGATTGGAAGAAGTAGATTATAGATTATGAAGTGTCCTTGCCTTTATGGAAGGAGTGGTCTTTGTTGGTGCTTGACGGATGTCGTGCTCCAGAAATGTCTGCTGCTGCGGGGCGAATGACCGACGACCCCAAGCCCGTAGATAATGAGGTAGGAGCTAGATGTCACGATCCGGCCTCTAGGGTCAGCCAGAGCACCGGGCTTCGGGGTTGCTGTCTTGAAAGTAAGTAAAGCTCTTGCAATATCACAACTGTCGAACATCGTTCGTCTCTTGGGTGTTGGCCGTATCTCTTGGAAGAGATGCCACTCTCGTCAATTGTGACTATTTCAAGTGATAGGTGAGAATGATACTTAGATTGATCGCTGAAGTACAAAGGTAAGGATTGTCTGTCTAGGAAATCCCCCAAGCTATATACCTGTTGTGCTCCAGCTCCTGATATTCTGGCGACGTCCCGGTTATGGTGCGTGCGGTGACGCTCCATGGTGGTGCGGTGCGGTGCATCATGCCTTGGCACCGCTCCATGACTTCTACTGAGTCATCCTGTTTCTTACATAATGAAGTGTGTTGCCTTCCGCATGATCTGCCCTTGTCCCTGGCCCGATTCTGCTACCTTGTCTGCCTAACTGCAGCCCAGACAGTCGACCTGTTAGCTTGGGTCGTCACACTAGATTCTGCGCGCAGGATACCCATTTTGGATTCTGCGAGTTGTGCAAGGCTGTGTTGCGAGCCATCACGGCTCAAATGTATATTCGCGGATCGTGGGAAGCTCTTGGTGTCCTAGTGCTTTGTCCTAGGATAATTCAGTGCCTCCAGAATCTGCTACGGCGTCATTGCCCTCACTCTATCGGCGCTATTTGTCTGCAACGTGCCGCACTGACCACACAGGCATGTGTTGACTCGCCCAGGTTCACCTGTGGGTCTTAATAAGCCCCGTTAGGCAGCAGCAGGGTAGGGCTACTCGCTCGCTTGCCATTGACCCACTGATATAAGGGGCGTGCGCCACACCCCCAACCACCCTTGTGCTCCATTTCTTGAGTTCAAGTACTCCACGAGGTAGGTGCAAGTCATGGAATGTATACTTTCTCAAGTTTGAGAGAAGCACTTGTATTCTGAGGTATATTCCAGAGCCGCTATTTGCTGCTAATCTGGTAAGGGAAAAATCGCTATTGCATCAGTGGTTTATACCACTAAACCACTGATGCTGTGGACAATAGACGAGCTATGATTGGATACCTGATGCTTCAGATATCGATTATTAAGTAACTTTGGAGAACTTGCTCACAGACATGTGAACATTACGATACATATCGACGATATGTACGATATAAGTAAGCTCAAGCCATATCGAGAGGTTTGGTGTAGTTCAGGGTCTGCTCCTGGAACATGGATTGACTTTCAGTTTCCGTAACTCCAAAGTTGGCGAAAGACCCCTGGTATTCTAGTCAGCTAGCAGACTCGTAATCAGATTTGGCTCCTGAACCCTAAGGGGCACAAAATGATAGCACTTTACTAGTCATGAGTAAAGCAAGGATCCAGAACTGAGCCAATCACCCCGCACCGTCTCTCGAAAGCTATCCGACTAACCGTTGGCTGGCGAGCTTGAAAGCAGGCAAGCAGACAGCAAGGTGCGCCGACACCCTCATACGGCAGGTCACACCAGTGCCCCGCCATCCATTCCTGCTGGTGCTCATACAGCAAGGCAACGGCATGATGGGCCGTGGGAGATTGTGGCTCGGCAGAGCGATGGAGAGACGGGCTGGCCAACAAGGTTATCAGTGCCACGGCCAGGACCCCACTAAGGGACGTCCCGTGGTAGGTTCGCATCACCCATGTCAAGGAAAATCCATCCTGGTTTCCAATCATGGCATGGGAGAGGCAGTGTTCTTGTGCGCGTCAGTGACTTAGCACCGATCTGGTGGAGTGGCTGGGATATTTGTTAACCCACACATACGAGAGGGCTTCTTCAACGTCTCCAGAGACCACATCGCTGCCTGAGCCGGGTTGGAGGATAAACAAACGGGTGTCGGACCCTTTGGGGCAAAGGCGTATATTGAATCAAGGAGTTCCTCTGTCCAGCAACACGCCAGTATGCCTAAAGTGGCCACAGTAGGTCAGACAGGGGTAGGTTACTTGCCATCAGAAACACAACTTCGCAGCTCGGCCCTTCCGCACTCACACGCAACACAGCTCAAAGGTTATTCGATAGCGCATCTTCCACGTCGGCCACAAGCGGTGCAACCCAAGTGCCGATGATCGAAAATGCCATATTGTGTCGAATGCGCTCCACAGGAATGTCGACATAGTTGGCACTTGAGCGTGGATGTGAAACTTCTATACTTTTGTTCACGAACGCAAGATAGGCAGTGCCGCGGGCTGGAATGGTCAATATCGACCGTAAGGAAGGGAGGGAGGGGAATCCAAGAGGGAGTCAACGGCCGTGGCCGGAAAGATCCCTGCTGTGCCCTCAGCCGCTCTCTATCAACGTGGGCTAGTCGCACCGTGATTTGCTGCTTGATGCCCCCGGACCATTCCGTTTTACAGCATTAGGCTTCACTCCTTCCCTCCCGCCAGCTGAACAACTACACAACTTCTCAACTTTCAGCACCATCTGAGTTCATAAGCCGAGTCCGTTTGAGCGCCGCCAGCTTTGCCCTACTTTTGCGGCTCCGCGCTCAGTTTATGAAAGCTCATTGTCAGCTGATAGGCGTGTTCCGATCTTATCAGCCCCTCCGTGTCTGATTCGTTTGCCAGCTGAGACGGTCCAGACCCACCGCCATATTCTCAAGGGACTTCTTGAGCCTGGGGATGAGTTTCTGGGCAGCCATTGATGGTTTCAAGTTTGCTGTGCTCTTGCTAGAAATGGAATTTGTCGAGGAAGACATGAAGCAAGGAATTGTAGGGGCTTCAGGTCACCTTTACTTTAGGAACTCAAAGTGCTAATCGCTCAAGCTTCCCACTAAACATTATTTTTGTGTTTGCTCAAGCTCTCGGCTTGACATGCCCTTACAGTATCTGAGATGATGGCTAAAGGTAGTTGCACGGTATGTCACCGATTTTCCTTCCTTTACAGCGGGTGGCTTATTTTCTGATTTTGTTGTGTGGTTAGTCTAGGTTAAAGAGTATCAAACCTAGTTCCACTAATTAAGCCGCGGCTATCCCGACGCCCTTCCTGGCGCTTAAGAAGGAGCTTCATCACCTAGGCACCGTTACGTCGGTTGATCCCCGCGACCATAACCGCGTCACCATAATCTCGGCTGTTCGGTGGCCGAGAAGGTCCTTCATCGCCTTAGGCCCGCTCGACTCATACCTAGCCGCGGCTACCGCTGGTATTACGGGTGGACATTAATAAAGGCATTATAAGGGGGGAACAAGGTGTTTCGGTGGGCTTGGCGATGGTTGAGGTCCCTGAGGAGCGGTCTTTGTTCGTCTGAAACACGGCTGACGGGCAGGTGATCGGACAGCCCGTTAGCCTCGCTGGTGGATCAACGTTTTCGCTCTTACTAGGGCTAGCCGTGTGGTCACTCGGCCTAACACCAAGAGATCCTAGATGCGCCCGGAAGTTGCCATCATAGAATATATAACAACATCTTTTGGGGAACAGTGTGGCACTCTAACCTAAGGTTTATTGAGTTCACTGCATGAACGTGCGAGTCACTCCGTCAGAGGTCGAGTGGGGATGTGAGAGATTGAGTCATGTCAAAACCCTAACCTAACCACCCCATGCAAGTGAGAGGTGGACAGGAATAGACGAACGAGTACTTCATAAGACCGACATTCCTCTCTTCTATCCGGCTTCTGCATTCTCATCACTTCCATTCTACCAAAGCCTACACATCTCCTCTTCTATCTATCTGACTTTTATTAAACTTCACCGGCTGAAGAATTACTTCCCAACCCTCAAATCAACCACCATGCAGTTCTCTACCATCATCGTCGCCCTCTTCGCTGGCGTTACCATTGCCGCTCCTTCCGCCCCTATTGAGGCGCGCCAGAACGGCGCGGTAAGAGAGCCCATCAACTTGCTGAATTTCACACCCGTCACTGACTCAATACAGTGCGACCTTTGCCGTAAGGATTGCTTCTTCACCCCCGGCAGTAACGCTGCCTACGAGGGCTGCATAGCAAGCTGCAACAGCGGCCTCGGCTGTAGCCTCACCCCTTAAGGCCGCAAAGTCATCCGAACACATCTGTGACGACCCAAGCCAACAGGTTGATTGTTTGGGCTGCAGGAAGACAAGCAAGGTCGCAGGATCAAACCAGGGACAAGGGGACAAGGGCAGGTCCTGTGGAAGGCAGCCCCCCCTCATTGTGTCAGCTACCTGACTCAGCAAGAGACCAGGAGCGGTGCCAAGACCTAACGAACGGCACCGCACACAGCACCATGAACATCGTGCACAAAGGCAGGAAGCTGAAGGACCAAAGAGTATATAGCTTGGAGGATCTCCTAGATAGACAGTCCTTACCTGTGCACTTCAGCGATCAATCTAAGTATCATTCTCACGCATCACTTGAACCAGTCAATTGACGAGAGTGGTATCTCTTCCAAGAGACACGGCAACACCCGAGAGACGAACAATATTCGACAGTTGTGATGTTGCGACGGCTTTACCTACTTATAGGACAGCAAACCCGAAGCCCAGTGCTCTGGACGACCCCCAGAGGCTGGATCGTGACACCATGATCCATTGAAAAGCAGCTCACGCGTGCTGACGTAGGAAGAACCTATCATCGTCGTCGATGTCGAAGGAGACCTCGTTTTTTCTCTGCATATTCCCGATGCTCCCTTCGCTGTCTGGCCGGAAGATGGATATAAAAACTCCGCGCCCAACCAATGCGCAAGGTCTCCATCTCCACGATCATAGCTAGAAGATAGCAAGAGAAAGAAAAAGAAGGAAAAGAGAAAACAAGAGGCTGGGACGGATCACAAAGTGTCTTCCGTTATTCGAGCAAGACTGTGCACTAATCTTCTTGTATTAATAATATCTTATTACACAACCGATAGTTCTTTATTATCTAAACAATAGGAAATTATTATATAGCTAATACTAGCGTATTAGCTTTCCGATTACTAAAAGTTAAGTAACAACTTATTTGTAACTAACGTAGTCCTTATACAATTATACCTACAATAGCCTTTATAGCTTACCCTTATATCTAGCTTATTGGTATAGCCTTATTTATCCTACCTTATAGTTTAAATAACCCCGTACTAGTCCTAGTCGTTATATATTTATATTCAAAGGGATATCCCATAGTCGGCATTAGCTGCTAATCTAGTAAGGGAAAATTCGCTCTACCACTAGTGATTATGCTACTAAACCATTGATGCTGTGTTCAGTCAGCCTCTTATCATCGGTTCTATATGACATGCTCTACAAATGGCTGGCAAGTCACTTCGACTGAATCAGCTATAGACATGTGTACGTCGCGGTACATAACGATAACATACACGATAGAACCATTCTCTACGCGATCTCTAGAGGCTAGTAAGCTTAAAGGTTGCCCCTGAGACATAGCGGGCTCTGACTTCAATAGACCTGGAGGATCAGATCTTCTACTTGATCTAGATCCTTCTCCTCTTCCTCATATGGCGAGGAGGCGGATGTACAGACCACCAAACATCGTCGAGATCGTTATCGATCTGGCTCTCCTCGTCCAAAAGTCCCGTGGCGAGACTTCCCCCTGCTCCATCATCAGCTTCTACCAGCTGTGCTCTTTGCACGAATCGTGTTAGAGTCCCCATACTTGTGATCTGCCTATCGACTACAGGCCAGAGCTCTCCTATAAGCACTTCGGCAGCGACCTTGAAGACTGGCTTGTACCAACTTCGCTCGTTGCTTGCCCCAGCCTCGCTTGCGTCATTTGCATCGTCTTCGGGGCCAAGCTCGTCCTCCGCTGCTACAGCCAGCAGGAAAGGCGCATCCGGTCGCCAGTACTTGCCGGGTGTCGTCGCTCTTGCCAACACGGAGCCAACACTGCTCGCATTTGCGACAAGAAAGAGCGGTTGGTCGAGCCCTGCAGGCAGATTCTGTTGCTCATGGTCTCCGCTTGCTCTCATCTCTCGGTATCTGGATCGGAGATAGTTGAGCATGGCTGCGCTGTCTGGTTTCTCGTCTGCTGCCGCTGCTATCTCGACCCACTTGATCGCGAAACTGCTGCGAGCCTCGTTGACTTCGTCGAGTGGGTGTCCTTCGTCGACTGCGGTGTTGAATGGCGCCTCGATGATCTCTCGTGCTGCATTTTGAAATTCCTCTCGTTGCCGTTGCTGGGCGCTTTCATCGCCGTCGCCACAACTGGGCGTTGTACCCACTGTCGCAGCAGGAGACAGGTAGAACGCCACGAACCCCCATGGCTGGCCGCGATAGTATTGCCTCCATGATTTGAGCCACTCGGGCGGTCTAAAGGACACTTCTGGGGCACTAACAACGGATTGCTGCTGTTGTTGAGCGGCGTCTGTTGCTGCTTCTTTCTCCTGCTGCTGCTTCTTCTTCTTCTGTTCCTCCTTCATGATGCGCAATTGCTCCTGCCACACGACACGAGCCAGGTCTCCGAGGCCATCTTGGCCAAGCACATCTCGTAGACCGGCCTGCATCTTGGCGCGCTCCTCGTCAGACAGGGACGCATTGTCCTCGGCCGTGGCGCGGGCGAAGCGAGCAAAGTCCCAGCCGGGAGGCCAGTATGAGCTCGAGGCGTCCGAGTAGGCCGATAGGGCATTTGGTGGTGCCATCTTGTGTTGTGTGGCTGGTGGTCGGATCTGACGATTGTCGAAGGAGCAAGTGGTGGATGGCCGGTGGTGGATGGCCGGTGGTGGATGGTCGACACTGCTTGATCGGCACTGCTGCTTGGCCGTCATAGTGGGGCGGGTAAAAGCGGGGGCATCTCACCGGCTCGAATGCCAGGTGCTCGGGAATACATCAGGCAAGTAAATCCCGATGTTCAGATGCACAAAGTCCTAAGACCTTGATATTGAGACAATGTTCATACCACGGGGTCTAATGAATAGGTGGTCCCTCGTATGCTGCAGAGAGTGTCCCGCCGACTGACTGATCGTGGACACAGCCGGAGACCTCGCACATGCGAACATGTAACTCCCATTGGCACCTGTAGGACGACACGGCGCTCAGTGCAAGGAATTCTAGTTCCTCTTGGTAATCCCCATCCCTACACAATACCACAAAAACAGCAAAAAAATACAAAAATCAAAAAGAAAACATACAACACCGGGGATTCGCTGGTCGTCACCGACCCAACTACTGATCCGGCGGTATCGAGCTTGTGTACAGGGGAGCGGACGGGACCCTCAATTTTCTCGATCCTATGGTCGTATGTACTAGATAGTGGTGTTGTTGGCCTCTCTATACGTTGTGGAACCTTCTGGTGACTGCTTACTTAGTCCTTGAGCAAGGGGGGAGGGTATACTATACTGGAACAAGTTTGCGGAATCTGGTGTACAGCCGTCAAGAGATAGCGACAGGAATGAAGCTCTACACCTCTACAACCACAGAAGCTAGGTCTAGTGCTATAGCTAGAAATAATTAGTACTTCCGGGTTTTCTATCAGTAGTACACTCTCGCTGTTAGAATTCTCATCTTTGGCTGTACATATCGTCGATTGTGAAGATTTTGCAATTTTGTATCATGGCGTATTAGACATGTTGATACTAAACTCCCTATTAGGAACGCAACAGCAGCCCGGACCAACACAGCTAAAGTCCCTCTCAGTTGCCATAAGCGCCCTTCTGTGTGGTGAAATCGCCCTTCTCCGTGAGACTGTCGATCCTGCCGAGCAGGAACTCGAGCTGGCGATATGCCGCGCTCGGCTGGTACTGCGGCACCATGTGCCCGCTCAGATACGTCTCGACCCAGGTGAACCCGCGCTCCGTGTGGACGATACCCATCTCGCCTGACGCGGCCAGCGTCTCGGGGCTGGCCTCCGGGTGGTAGGGGACAAACAGCTTGTCCTTTCCTGGCTCCTGCTGGAAACCCTGCTTCCCACCCCACGTCATGTTCTGGATCGCCAGCCGCGCGCCCATGTCAATGAGGACATAGTCGAGGTTTCCGTGAGCCAGGATGGTACGCTCGGACCGCTCGATGACGCTCGGGTACACCGACCACGCCGAGGGTGCAGAATTGTCGTTCGTCAGCACGTTGTTGACGCACTCGCTCCATTCCTGCGTGGGTGCGTTGATGGCCTTCTGCACGTCGGTGCGGTTGAAGTAGATCTCTGCACCGGCGGGCAGGTAGTCAAACGAGCCGGGGAACCCGAGAACATCCCATAGCACGGGGCAGGTGGTGGCGATCTGATAGTAGTCGAAGCACGGGTTGGTGAGCATCACGGCGTTTGCGATCTGTGTCCACAGATCGCATCCAGTGTCGCTTGACGCTACGGCGGGGTCGGGGAATTTGCCCTTCGGCGGAGGGTAGGTGAGATGCTTGTCGACGTAGTCCTTGAAGCCGCATGATTTGTAGCGCTTGTGGATGTCGGCGGTGAACGAGTCGTTGAGGGCAAAGAGCCCAGCCCACTTGTCGACGTAAGGCACGGCGACCACGTCGGTCTGCAGCTCTTGGTTGCCAATGACAGGGTCATAGATCAATGTGCCTTTGACGTTGAAAATCTCCTTGTCCTTTCGGTCAAGCATTGCGCCGGCAATGTACGGCACGTAGAAGCCAGCATAGCTCTCGCCCGTTACGTACACCTTTTTGCCCTGGAGCGCAAAAGTTTCGACAAAGTTCTTGAAGAAGCCGAGGAACTCCTTTGCAACATCGTCTTCGTCCTTCTCGGTAGGTTCGCCTTGCGAGAAACCCACTCCAACCGGCTGCTCAACCCAGATCTGTGCTTGGTCATGCATGTTAGGGACCGTCGTCTGGTGTTCAAAAGAGCGGCGGGACGCACCATGTTTGTCAGGTTGGCCCATGTCCAATAGTTCTTGGTTGGCTTGTAAGTGCCGTACTGCCAGGTGAAAGGGCCGTTCTCCTGCAAGAAACCTTCCAGGGAGCTGCAACCCGGTCCACCGTTGAGCCAGATGACAATGTCATCCTTGCCCTGCGGGTTCGCGGTGGGGAAGAACCAAAAGTACAACGAGCGTGACTTGTCTGCACCCGTAGGCATGAGACCCGCATAAGACTCGCCAATATCGAAGTCGACATCTGGAATGCCTGTACCATTGACAATGTACTCTGGTGATAGATTACGGTTCGTTAGCAAGAGTAGCAGAGGGAGGACGGCAGGCAAATGTTCACTTACTGGTTGTATTGGCATTGTGTGGGATCAAAGGCTCTGGCCTCGACGGGGTTGTGGGATAGCCTCTGGCGGCCGCGGGACGTGGCACCTGTGGATGGCTGAGAACCCTCTTCGCGTGAGCTGGGCCGACGTGCTCGAGACCACGAGCAGCAGCCAGAGCAGCGGCAAGCACGCCCGACACAAAGATGGGAAGAGAACGCATCGCAATGGCAGGAGATGACTCTAACGACCAAGAACCAAAAGAGACGCCAGAGGGGCAAGACTGCGGATTTATGTGAGGAACGGCTTTCGACAGAGTTCCCGTTGTAAACGCTGCGTGGAGAGATGACGTGGACGAGCAAGGTGGGTATGCAGCACCTTCCTTGCTTGGCAAAAGCTTGTTCGCGCCTTGTGAAGCCGGGGTCCCTGTCCCGTCTGTTGATGGTTGCGTTCGGACTGACAAATTTGGGTCTCCCGAGGCCGCCCCAACACCTACCTTCCTAAGACAGTTGGAACGATGGTTATCAAGGCACTAGGTCTCCGCTCAGGGGCATGGGCCACTCCAACCACGCGCTGCGTGCTCCATAAATGGGTACCGGACTTGCCGGCCTCCCCCATGAGCTAAAATGTTTATCAAGTGCCGCATTGCCGCCTGAGTTCAAACAGGCTTCAGTCATGAATGAACCGGGCAAGGGCCGCACTCCCCTCTGAGAAGGTTCATCATGTCTAGGTCTGGGAACGTCGACCGCGGCACTTGTTGCTTCTCCACCCAGCCTCACTCCTTGCAAGGTCCTGGGCCTTGTTTCCTTTTATCCTATTTCCCTTTCCTTTCTTCCCACGACATTTGTTCAAACCCCTCTAGCCAAGTACTTCATTGTCTTCATTCAGCAGCAGGAGCGAATGATTGGCAATGAGATAGGCGACAGGGTGCTTCTCAACGTAGCATGTGTGACAGTGCCCCGAGCTGTACATACGGGGTCAACATTCTGCGGCTCCATGGTGCTCAGAAGTCGTGCAATGTGCTCTCGGTCTTGAAAATTCCTTGTATACGGAAACTTGTGTGGCACGGCCATCTCTACATATTTTTATGCTAGAAAAACTGGGATGGCATTGGTGGCTTCACACCCCCAAGACAGTGAGGTTTGGTAGGGTCGACTTCATCAGCTCACACATCGTGCACAACGCAATACCCACGCAGATTGTGATTGTGTACGAAACGAAATTTGGTGCTCATTAACAGATTGGAACATGTTGAGGGTTTGAGATTGTTATAGCCGCGATTAAGATCTTCCATAGTCTCGCTCTATAATTATGTGTACCGCAGCGCGCCAAGCAATCGGGCTCCTTGCAATCCCCCCACTAAAACCGTCTCGGTGTGAATCATCGGCGTCGTCTTTGTACCCACTTAATTGCTTGCCAATTTCGCCGTGTCGTGTTGGTTGACAATTGTGATGTGGATTATTGGTCAGCCTCCATAAAGGCTACCCTATCTCTTTTCGATGCCTCCTAGGCCTTTCTCGACCTTCATCTCCCATGTGATACCGGCGTCTACGGAGGATCTCCAAGGGAATCAAATCATCAATGGAGAATCAAGCGCCTTCCAGCGCTTTTGCTCTCAATGGCGGCGTCCTCGATGACAAGTCAACTCCAGCTGCCGTGCCGCCGAGCACAGCGTCCGAGATCGTTGCTTTTACGCTAGACGATCCAGACGACCCATTCAATTGGTCCGCAGTAAGCCACTCAAAACCTCCAGTTGCTGACTCTGACAGTGACTGACAGGTACACTAGCGCAAGAAGCTCTTTGTTGTGCTGGTGGGCATCATCGCCGTCCTCAACAGTGTCTTTGACTCCTCGTTGCCCAGTGGTGCGATTGACTTCATCACCGAGGAATTCGGTGTGACTGACCCTGTTCAACATGCCCTCCCCATTTCGATTTATCTTGTCGGCTATATCCTGGGGCCTCTCTTCTTCTCTCCGCTGAGTGAGACCTACGGGCGACGGATCATCATGGTCCCAAGCTTCGGCTTGTTCACCGTATTCACTCTGGGCTGTGCTCTGGCCAAAGACTGGCCATCGTTTCTGGTGTTCCGCCTCATCTGCGGTATCAACGCATCAAGCGCCATTGCCATCACTAGCGGCATCTACGCCGACATCTACGCCGACCCCGTGGTCCGTGGTCGAGCCATTGCCCTGTTTATTTCGGTCAGAACTCTTGTCATTCACCAAGTCATGGAAGTCTGGCGCTGACATGACGATTCTAGGCTACTTCGTTTGGACCTCAGCTGGCGCCCCTCGTTTCCGGGGCTGTGGCTCCTGTCGGCTGGCGCTGGGCTTTCTGGATCGGCTTTATCATCCTAGGCGTGTCCTGCGTGCCCATGCTCTTTTTGCCAGAGACATTCAAGCCGGTGATTCTACGGAAACGCGCCATTCGATTGAGGAAAGAAAACCCGCATCGCCAGTTCTACGCGCCCATTGAGCTTCAGCAGCGCAGCACCAAGGATATCATCACTGTGACACTGGCACGTCCAATCACAATGCTGATCTGGGAGCCGATTGTGCTCTTCAGCAGCTTATACCTGGCCTTTGCCAGTGCAATCTTCTGTAAGTTAAAAATCAACAACCCCCCACGATAACGCTGAAGTTACTGACTAACATTCGCTTAGTCCTCCTTTTCGAGGCATATCCCATAATTTTCCATGGTACATACAAGATGAATCCCGTTGGGGCCGGACTCGCTTTCCTACCCAGTATGTCTCCCCACTACCCCCCTTATCTCAGTCAGAACCTGTGATCGCACACCTGCTAAAGTCGTCCGCCTTCGCAGTCGCTGCCGGTTCGATCTTGGCTTTCTTCATCTCGATGGCATGGGACGCCTACTTCCGACGCGCGCACCACAACGGCCGCGCCTTCGCCAGCATCAAGGAGTACGAGCGCATGCCGCTCGCCTGCCTCGGCTCCGTCTGCTACGTCGTGGCCATCTTCTGGCTCGGCTGGACCGTCTCGCCGGACATACACCCGGCCGTGCCCATGCTCTCCGGTGTGCCCTTCGGCACGGGATTCGTGCTCATCTTCATTGCGCTGCTCAACTACATGACCGACGCGTATCGCGAGTACGCCGCCAGCGCGGCAGCCGCCGCGAGCTGCACGCGCAGCGTCTTTGGCGCGCTGCTGCCGCTGGCGGGGCCGGCCATGTACGGGACTCTGGGTATCCCTTGGGGCATGAGCCTGCTCGGATTTCTGAGTTTGGTGCTGGGTCTGGTTCCATTTGCTTTCATACGATATGGCGAGCGCATCAGGCTTGCGAGTAAGCTGTGCCAGCAGTATGCGCTGGAACAAGCCGCAAAATGACCATCGAGCTTGTTCATATCCTTTCTTGTAGATTATGGACGGCCAAGTTGCCCCAAACATGGCAGTCGACGTGCTCAAATTGTTGTTTTCTCCACGGGAGTAGATTCATGAGGCACCGGCAGGCCAGGATGAGGACACGCAGATGTGAAGTCTCTTAAAGGAGGAGGGCGACACTGCAAGGATATGGAAACAAGTAATCCCGCAACCGGCTGAGTCGAGGTAGAGTCTCCAAGCATGGGCCCAGGTTTTGTGCCTGCGACGAGCTTTCCATTCTCGGTGGCCGGCTCCAGAAGCGCCCGTTGAACTCGCTGGTCAAGGCCCTAACCTGTCCCCGTTTATCAATACAAACACCATGTTGCCCAGATCTCTCCGTGCACCGTGGTCTGCTGTCTGTGTAGCATCGACAAATTTTGCGGTCTTGCTACATGCCGCCTTTTCTTGGCAGGTTCATCTAACGGCCACAGGATCATTCGCCACCTCCCCGGCTTCCGATCCAATGTTCTTTTATCCTTCATGCTGATATCTCTGACCCTGGTCACCGGACGTCGTTCTGATTTGCATACCCCGCAGAAGCAGACTCACACGTGGACCGACGAGCAGCTGGGTGGTTCCTCCATGAGAGGGTGGCAAAGCAGCCGGCCCAATATCTGGCAGCCCAGTATGGAAGGCCAACAACGAGACACAGCCCCGGGACGACAGGCATAACACCCCGGCCCTCCCCGGGGCCGAGTGGATGCGTTCCTCGTTAGGTGGTGTTGCTGAAAGTATGGATGAGGTCCGTACCCTGGATCGAAGGATACAAGCAACCGCAACTGGAACACAGGCTCCGACATTACCGACAACGAGTGCGCCAACCGTCTCGGTGATGAGATCTGGGACTGCGCTAAATGGCAAGTCGGAGATCGACGGCTGGTTCATTCGGTGGGTTGAGACTGCTTGGTCCCCACCCACTTTGCCTGAGCGTTCGCCCCGTGATTCGTTCTTCTGCTCCAGGCATCCGCCAACGAGTGAACTTTGGCATCGATGCACAGCTTGAGGCCCCCGCCTTGATGTCTCGACCATATTTCGTGTCCATCGCGACTAGACGATATGCTGTTCTGAGCTGTTGCTCAGTATGCAATTTCAGCCCGCCATGCATGGGATAGATCAGGTTTGTAAAAGTCTCGCAAGATGTCCCAGTCCACCATTGCAATCCATGCAAGTGCAAAGCCACCGGCCCTTTTCTCTGTCAGCAACACGTGTCATATCGTGCTAGAATAAACCGGAAGTCCCACTCCTGGCTCAGCACAATTACTTGATGTTACGGTTTGCTTTGCAAAAGCCTATGGGGACAGACAGGGCTCAGCTTACGGAGTACAATGCGGCGCATTACTTGCATGCAGTCTGACCTTTAGCCCGCCACTTTCAGCCCAAACCGGGGTTTAGCTTGGACCCTGCAGGTCAAGCGTCCCCCGGATCCCCAATGACAACTGCCGCTCCAGCCCACAGTAAGCTCGTTTTTGTCTTCAATAGTGCAGGGGACTAGACCCGACCTGCTGACAGGCTTGTCCTCAGCCGTCTTGGGACGTACGTGCCGCGCCGTGCCGCGCTGGTCTGGGCTCGGCTTGCGGCTCGTGGTTGGTGGTCGACATGGGTGGCTTGCGCCGGTCAGAGTCGTCCTTTCAGCTCTCTGCAAGGAGAGACCGCTGGGCAATGAAGCGTGCATGGGCGTTCTGGCCGGGCATAAAGCATGAGGCTGCCCCGTTCCTGTGCTCGTTCGCCTGGTTCCGAATCATTCCAAGTCCTAGCAAGTTCCAAGTCCAGCCCTGATTACTCAAACATACACACATACCATCAATGTCTGCCTCCCCAGCTTCCTCAGACCAGCCAGACCGCGCGCGAGTGCGCAAGCGTCTGGTTGTGTGCTGTGATGGGACCTGGCAGTCCTCCGTTACGCTGAAGAAAAACGTGCCCTCCAACATCACCCGGCTCGCGCGCTCTTTCGCCCGTGAGGACGTCACTCCTGATGGCACCGTGTGGGAGCAGGTCGTCTACTACGACGCCGGCATCGGCACCGGCGACATCAGCAGCTCCGAGACGAGACGGCAGGGAGGGTTCGGCTCGGGCTTCACTTCGAACGTCATCGAGGCGTACAACTTTCTGACGCTCAACTGGTACCCTGGAGACAAGGTCTACTGCTTTGGGTTCTCGCGGGGAGCGTACACTGCTCGGGCCGTGGCCGGACTGGTCAACGATATTGGCATCATCTCCCCGCGGGATATGCAAGATTTTCCGCAGCTGTACTCGGAATATCTCAAGTTCAGCAAGGGCGACAGTCACATGTTCCGCAGGTCGAGACAGTACAGGAAGTGGCAGACGGGTATCCCGAGTATAAAGGGGAAGGACAAGAAGTCCGGTCTGCAGCTGTGGGACCGGATCCCGCACAAGCTCGTTACCGAGGACTCGCGTCTCGTCGAGGTCGTCGGCGTGTTCGACACGGTTGGTATGTTGAACTGCCCTTCTCCCAATATCATTTCATCATACTGACAGTGGCCAAGGGAGCTTGGGCGTTCCCAAATCTCCATACTTGCCTGTCGATGCGCTCATGGCCACCATCAACGCGTACTACGGCGGCGAATCCCAAGGTTTCCACAACGTGAACCTGAGTCCTTGTAAGCTGTTCTCTGATCTCCGTTGCAACATTTGGATATGCTTGGACTACTATCCGAAGTCCCCTAGCAAGTTACTGAAACGGGAATCATTCCAGACATCCGCAACGCATTCCACGCCATGGCGCTCGATGAGCACCGGGGCCCGTTTTCGCCAACCCTGTGGCATCTCCCGCCAGACAAGCCCACCACCGCGGGGGCCGCACAGCCAGACCATAAGACGATCCTCGAGGCCTTCCAGGCTCTACACTTCAACAAACCCGCTTTCGCGCCCAGCGACCCCAAGAATAAAGAGGAGGTCTACAAGAAACAGCTCGAGGAGGAAGCTTACGAGAAACGCGTCGACGCAGCTTGGGAAGCGCTGATCGACTGCGAGATGATCGAGCTCACCAAGCGCCTCGACTATTCGAATCTCTCACAAGTCTGGTTCCCGGGAGTGCACATGTAAGTTCCATCCCTCTTCCTTGGAACTGGCCGGTTTTCTTTGACTCACCCCATCATAGAAACGTCGGCGGCGGGAGCAAGGACCCACTGGAGACCCGGCAAGGCGACTACGAACAGATCGCGCTCATCACCTTTGCCTGGATGTGCGAGCAGGTCAAGCCATTCATCCGGTTTGAGGACAAGCTCCGCAAGCGCTCCGTGCGCGACCGCATGGCCCTCGTCGTGCCCGTGCTCGCGGAGCTCGCGGCGGGGGGCAACAGGGACTTTGGCAAGCTCTCCTGGGCCCGGCCGTTCTGGCGGGCGCTCGACTCGGTGGGCATCGTGGCGGCCAAGAAGAAAGAGATCCCGAACACGACGCTGTGCGGCTGGGCGGAAGGTCCGATCATCGACTCGTACGCCGGTGCCGTGAAGCTCACGGGCTCTATCACTCGGACGCCAGGCGAGTACCGGACCGATGCGGCCCAGCCGGGCGTGCTGCTGGGGAAGACGAACGAGGCGATCCACCCGTGCGTGGCGTACCGGAAGAAGATCGTGCCAGGCTATGAACCCGAGGCGCTCAAGGGCTTCGAGCGTAAGTACGTCGATGGCCGATGGCTGTGGGCGAAGAAGAGTGCGGACGGAACGGTTGTCGAGGTAGCCGAGTTCAGCATACCGGCCACAGCTAAGTTCTCGAGGTTCCTGGCTGCCGACTATGTGCACTACCTGGCCAAGCTTGAACAGGAAGAGGAGGACCACAAGAGCGTCAAGAGCAAGCGAGAAACCTCTGAGCCTTCCGAGCCAAAGGCCCGTGCGACGAATGCCACGGCGTTCCTGGAGAGCACTGATCAGGGCAAGGAGTGGTTCAAGCCGAAGATTTAATGATAGCAGAGATCTTTCCATCAATATTGCTAGCCCTGTCAATAATTTCCCATGGCATTCTTACCACCTGCACACCGTCTCCGTGTAGATCCACTCATAGCATTGCAAGCATCCGCCCCTACCACAGCTCTCGGTCCCGCCACACTCCGTCTGCTTGTACCTCGTCTGCTCCAGGCAGAGCTTCCTGCCCGGCTGGTTCGTCCAGTAGATGTGCGCCCGCTTGTTCTTCAGGTCCAGGCAAAACTCCTTGACAAACGAGAACCGTTTCTTGCACCCGTCAAACATGTACCCGTAGAAGTGCGACTGCCCGTCGTCAGTGCGCAGGTAGACCCCGCTGGTCGGGATGATGATCGGCCCAGTGTTGCCCAGATGCGGAGGGACGTGCCCGTCGTGGCTCCACTGAAAGCCAGGAGCGAGACAGCCGTGGAGATGATGGAGAAGTGCATGATGGTTCACTTTGCTGATTCTGCTGGGAACGTCGCTGCTATAGAAGTGGTCAGCAATCTCGAACATTTGAAAGAGCAGAGCCCGAGGCTTGAGAACCAGACATATTTCTGCTGCGAACAGGACCTGAGATTGGTGGGCTGGCTGATAGTTAGACGAAGAATGACACTCGGAAATCTTGCTGCTGAGTCTGCTGTGCTCAATCCGTCACAAGAACAGGAACACCCAAGTTATATAGACGAGCTACGGCCCGTCGGCCGGGGCTTCCCGATAGGCCAAGACGTCGTGCATCTGCATCCGCGGGGCCCGTCTTGTGGCCGGTATGCCAAGGTCATATCAGGCAGCACGAAAATCAGCACCAAGGAACCGGACGTGCGAGAGCCTACTAATGAATAGAGGCCGAGGCGTCGTTGCACTCAAGACTTGGCGTAAGATTGTGCACATTGGAGCCGCGGGGCCCGGGCCGGTATTAAGTTCAGTCTCACGATACACCAGGTAGCCAGCAAATTATTACCGCCCCTCTTGGGACACGACACACTGGGGCGCAGTGGTAGGATTCAGATTGATACTGCGATGGTGGTGCCAGGCGGCAGGAGATTACCGGGCTCGATATAACGCCAACTGTACGGAAATTTTGGAGCTTTGGGGGAGCAGGTCGCCCGTATGCCTGGTTCTGGGGGAGACATTGACACGCTGACCTTTGGCGATCGTTGGGCGGATCATTTGAGCATTGGAATTGGAGTCTTTTCAGTGAATATTCCTACATTCCTATAATGTAACACAACTGCGTGCCCCAGCTGCGAGATGAAGAACTCCAACACCAATGATCTGGATGTTATCAATGATTGATTACAACCAGCAGCCCATCCTTCGTGGTCTCTGTACGTTATATTTGTCGCTGACATGACTAGAACATTGGCTTATCTTCCAGTGAAGTCGTGATCGAACTCAAGCCAGCCCAGACCCTATAGACACAGTCGCGTCAGGCTTGCCCTTTCGACGAAACAGCTCCGACATGCGATACTGTCTCCCGCGGGCTGTTTCCACCTCCTCCGGTAATTCTGGCTGTGTCTGCAAGCCCCCAGTCGGCGGCTGCGGATTACCCGTGCCGGAAACTTGAGGTTGTGACACGAAGCGGCCCGCCGTCCTTATGCGTGACGTTGAGCTCCGGACATTCCGCTCCGTGCCTTTTTCTGGGCGATCGCCCTGGGCGCCCCTGTTGCCGGCGCTCTTCGACGAGTTTCCCAGGGGCGAGGCCGATTTTCTGCCCCATGTCTTCCTCAGTGCGTCTGCCACGGGGCTCAGGGGGAGCCTCGCCCCGATGAGCGCGATGATTGCCAGGACGTACGTCACGGCGCAGAACCACTTGATGAGCGTCCAGAAGAAGTCTTGCGTCTCAGGGACGGTCTCGGCGTTGAAGATCTCCATGCCGAAGAAGCTCTGTCGTGGTTGTCGTCGGAGCAATCAGTAACAACATCCGGCCAGGACCAACGCGCAGACGGCGCATGAGGACTCATTTGCAGACTTGGGGAGGCCGGTACAAGAACAAAAAGAAGAAAGAGAGTGAGAGGGAGAGGGAATACTTACCGCTACAAATGTCGGCGGGAGGTACACAATGGTGACGACGGTGAAGATGAAAAGGTACTTGTTCAGCTCGAAGCTTTTTTGCGCCTCGACGACTGACTGGACGTTGAAGAGCTGTGGGTCCAACCACGGTCAGTATTGAGCTCTCCCCACCACCGTAAGCTTTCACCACATGATTCGACTACTTACCCCGTCTCGCAGACCCAGGATCTCATTCTTCGACCGGTCCAGACGCCGCAGTATGCCCTCCGCGGCGTTCTTGTGCATACCCTGGACTATTTCCCAGTTGTGGTCGAGCAACGTCAGCGTATCCGCGGTATGCTGGTATGTCTGGTAGAAGCCGCTGCCGAGGAACACCTCCGGGTTGTGGGTCGCCCTCGGGAGTGCCTCGAGGGCGGCTCGCGCCTCCTGGACCGAGTCGGCGAAGACGCCGAGGAGCTGCAGGACCTTGAAGTAGAGCACCGAGGCATCCGACTTGGTCTTGAGGACAAGCTTGCTCAGCTGCTCTGAGTTTTCCAGGACGTCGAGCTGTCACTCCGGCGACAAGGTATTAGCATCCGGAGTCCAAAGGTCGCTTGGGGACACGGAGACGGGATATCTAGTAGCAGCCGCGTAGGATGCGAGTCACTCACCTGCACCGAGATCTTGCTGTCGATGGCATCGATTGTCCGGTTCCAGTCCCGCTCCCAGCCCTCGAGGAACGAGCAGATCTGGAGCTGCATCGCCGCGAGCCCCGTGTACAGCCCCACGGACCGCAGGCCAAACTTTGTCCACGGGCGGTTGCGTTCCTCGTACACGCGCTCGTAGCCGGGTGCCTCGGCCCAGACCTCGTCTCTGTCCTGTGGGGAGCTCGTGTCCGCGACAGACACCAGCGCGAAGCGGCCCGCGGGGGCGTCGAGGGGCAGCATGCTCAGCGCCGTCGAGTACCGCCTCTCGACGAGCTGCAGGGTCTGGCCGTCGTAGAAGCCCTGAAAGGCGGTCCGTTCGCGGACGCACCTGACGCCTGGGAAGGAGTGATGCTGCTCCTCCGGGACGGCATGCAATGGCGGCTTGCTGCTGCTCTCCGTGGTGCCGGCGGGGTCCGTCGCGACGATGAAGGAGCGCAGGTGGAACATGAGGATACCGTGGGACAGGCGCCCGGGGGACTCGTTGTTGGTGAGGGACATGGCGCTGCTGCTGCTCTGGAACTTGGCGACTTCGTAGCAGACGCCCTTGTCGCGCTCGCGCCAGGCGGTGGCGTGGCTGTCGAGGAACAGGGCGCTGGGCGTGAGGGTGAGGATTGCAGCGGCTGTGTCGAGGTCGATTATGCCTGTCTGCCGGCCGATCGAGCAGAGGCTGGTGTTGTGACCGTGTGAGCAGGACTGCCAGGGAAGATTCACCATTACCAGAGAGACGAGTTCTGGGCCACTCACTAGATGACGCCGCAGATGGGCAACGTCGACTCTTCTGCAATCGACACGCCGGGGAGAGCCTGCGATTCGCACATGTACCGTCAGCACCGGGCCCCTGACGTGTTCGGAAAGGCCATACTCACCTCGCCAGGCTGCGCAACTCCCGCAATCGCATGATAGTACGTGAAAGGCTCGTCATGGGTCCCCGCTGCCACAGTCACAGCCGTGGCAGTGTTGCCGGCCTCGTCGGCATCGGGGTCCGACTGCCACCTGTCCGGCCACACATCGTCGAGCTCCTCGAACGTGACGCCCACGAGCTGTGCCCTGCCCCTCCTACCTGCCCAGCGCTTGAACTTGTCCAGCGCGACCTCGAGGTTGGACACAGCTCCCCACTGCCGTCTCGTCCCGCCGGGGAACTTGGCGCGCCAGAGCTCCTGCTCCGCCGGGTCGGAGGCGAGACCCGCGATGTGCGCCGAGATGTCGGTGTCGCTGGCCCCGACCGTGCTGGCAATCTTGCCGCCTGGCGCGAAGCTCCGGAGGAACTCAAGGCCAAGGTCGTGCTTCTTCTCCTCGGCCGGGTCTGCAGCTCTTGCAGCCCAGTATGCCTGGTCTGACCCCTCCCAGGCGCTGAGCGGCGGGTCGACATGGCCATGCCACAACTCGCGCGCGATGACAGACACGTCTTTGCGTTGATGCGGCTCGAATCTTGCGCAGAGCAGCTCAACGATGCGGGCCTGGTCGGCCTGGATCTGCCTGAGCAGCGCGACTGTTGCTGCGCCTGAAGCGCCGTGGTCCTCGTCCTTGCGTGCGGCGGGAGGATCAGGCGACATTGCCGGTGCAGGTTTCAGCAGTCCGATCCAGAGGTCGCTGGTCGGTGTCAACAAGTTGCACTACTTGCGGGCGAACAAGAGCAGGCTAGATGGGGAGAGAACAGGTATTGGACGGGCGCTTAGCACCGAGTATTAAGCCCTGTCTCCTGCGACGATACTCGAGGATCCAAGGCCCCCTGCTCAGCGTCAGCCGGCCCCTGCAGGATGCAGGGCGACGCGTCTCGAGATCAGCCCGCGTGCACGCTCTTTGTTCCTGGTTGGGTACAGATTCCGCCCCCAACTAAATGCTGACCGCGGTCATCCAAGTTGCTCCGGGACTGGCAGTGGGTGGCAAGGATCTTTCTTCTAGCAACTACGATACTGGCCATTGTCGTTGCCTGTTTGGGATACGCTTGACATTGTGGTAATATTGGTACACGCGCCCTCTTGATCTAGTATGGTTTAGTATCGCTGTGACAGGACCACCGTCTTCTGGAGACAACCGATAAGCCAAAGGAAGGGCACCATTAAAGAAGCGAACGGCCTGCAGTCTCTCGACACCACCCAGACATGGGTGAACTCCATAGCAGAGAACCATCCTACATCTTGAACATCATCGGCTTGCCGTCCTTCAACTTGATGCCCGCCCACACGGCATCGACCCGCGCCAGCACCGGGCCCGTCTCCCCACCTTTGTCGAAATCCCGAATCTCCCCCTCGACCATCACCAGCCGGCCCTTGACGTCCTTGATCCTCGCGGTGATGACGAGCGTCGCGGGCGTGGGCACGGGCTTGGCAAATTTGACGGCCACGCTGGCCGTCATGAACAGGTGCTCCCGGAACCCCTCGACGCCCCTGATGCGGTTGACGACGGTGCTCAGGCCGGTGACCTCGTCCATGAGCGCCGTCACCATGCCGCCCTGCAGGATCCCCGGGTACGACTGCAGGCCCTTTTCCGTGCGCAGCAGGGCGTGCACCTCGCGCACCATCTCGGCCTTGCCGTCGCTCAGGTGCGACGCCGCGGGCGTGTAGGCCATCTTCTGGGCGGGCGTGGAGCTCAGGGGGGTCCCCGCGGGCTCGTCCCAGTAGACGAGGAAGCCGGGCAGGGTGAGCTCGTTGTTGAGCGTGATGGCGAAAACGTCCGAGGTCGAGGGCGCCCAGGTGCGGACGCCGGGGCGACTGAGGCGGGCGTCGACGGCGGGGAAGGTACTGCGCAGGTATGCCTCGTCGTCGGCGCGCTCGACCCGGGACGCGTCAAAGGCCCCGGCGTGCTCAAACGTCGTGTACGCCGGCACGGTGATGTGCTTGGGCATGACCATGGCGGGCGAGTGTGTGTCGTGGGGCAGCCAGACGTTGGCGTGGGATTTTATGAGGTGCTCGGTGCCTCCCTATCTGGCTGGCTGGCTGGCTGGCTGGCTGGCTGGCTGGCTGGCTGGCTGGCTAGCTGGCTGGCTGGACAATTTGATCTAGAAACTGGAAGTCGAGTCGTGCTGCGGGCTTGCACGTGAAAGAGAAAGGACAAAGAAGAAGAGATGGCGAGCGGGGGCCTCGTCCCCTGGGCTGCGTCACATAAAGCTAGTGGCTGGACGACCCTGGAGAACAGGGCATGGATGTGATGTTACATCCGGGCTTCGGGGAAGGGCTTTTTGAATGAGCCGGAGGGCGGCGGATCTGCCGGCCGAGTGTGCAGGAGCACCGTGGAGAGAAGACGCGGCAACTGCTGCTGCTGATCAGACGTGACGTTCTAGGGAGTCTTAGGGCCGAGGCTCAGGACTGATCGGCATCTTTTCTCCGCACGCCTTCTCCACGAGCCGTTGCACGCCACACCAAGCCAGGGGACGTGCCCTTGGGTACAACAGACCAGGGCCAACCCGTGAGTGCGAATGGCTGCCCGTGTGCGACGCACGGTGGTAGTCGCGGGCGGTTCACACCCTTCATTGTAACCAAGCTTGATGCATTCAAGCCGTGCCGGCACAGCCAGCACTGGAAGCAACCTTCTCGCGAGTGGACGGCGAATTGGGGAGCTGAGCTGGGTGACTGTTGAGCGGATATAGTATTACATAAGCCCCATCCTTGTCATAAAGTGGTCGGTTGTATAGTGTAGTTGGTTATCACTTCGGATTCTGACTCCTTGACGAGAAGTTTCCGGCGACCTGGGTTCGAATCCCAGTACGACCTCTTTATTTTGCTCTTCTCCGCGGCGGCACTGCCTTTGCGCTTCATTCTCGATGGGTGGTAACTCTTTAGTTTTTGTCGTTGAGGCCTTGGCCTGCATGTTTAAGCGCACCTTGATGCACGTTTGCGGTGGCGTAGGAATTCTGAGCCCCTGGCCGTGCCCCGGCCCGTCTATATTTAGCCGCCCAGCCGGTGTGGCGGCTTCCTTGCCCACGCTGCATGTGCTGTTTATCCTTGGCTCAGTTATGCAAGCATAAGCCTGCGGGCTCTGTGCCTCTGGCCTCTTCCTTCTTGTGCTGGGCCCAGCCCCGGCATCCATTTCCGCCAGGGCGTGCCTGCTTCTCTCCCCGCGCTCATCATCATCATCATCCTCCTCCGCCCTGCATAGCGGTCGGGCTCCAGCAAAGCAACCGCCCACCTGCAAGACCTGCAGCTCACAGGCCACGCACAAGGCGCCGCACCGGGACAAGGCCCCGCACGCAACGCCGGCTCCTGGTGTCTCACGCCAGGGAGCTGAAGCGGAAGGGCGCACCCGAGGGCTGGGCAGCCTGCACGCGGCCCTGCAGCAGCAGCTCGGACTCGGTGGAGCAGACCGGACCACTCCCGGCACCCACCACCGGCCATGGTTCGCAAGGGCATCTCCAAGGTCCGCACCGGTTGCCTGACCTGCAAGTGCGTATGCTCCGTGTCCCCTCTCCCTCGCAGACTGACACTGACACTCCCCTCCAGATCCCGCAAGGTCAAGTGTGACGAGGCCAAGCCCGCGTGCGAGCGGTGTGTCAAGGCCGGCCGGCAGTGCGACGGCTATGCGCCGCCGCGGACCGGGGACCCGGAGCTCGTGGGCTGGCACCGGCCCCGGAGCCTGCTGGCCCTCGCCGAGGACCCGGCCGAGGCCCGGGCGCTGCAGTACTACTGCCAGGCCGCCGGCCCCGTCATGTCGGGCGCCATCGACCCGGACTTCTGGAGCCGCCTCGTCTACCAGTTCAGCTCCTTCGAGCCTGCCGTCCGCCACAGCGTCGTCTCCATCAGCTCCCTCTACGAGATGCTGCGCCAGAACCCCCAGGGCCCCATGGCCGTCCTCGACGACAGCTCCCTTGCCCTCGGCCACTACAACGCCGCCATCGCCCAGCTGCGCCAGTCCGACAACCAGCCCCTCATCGTCCTCGCCTGCCTGCTCTTCATCTGCATCGAGGTCCTCCAGGACAACGCCGCCATCGCCATCCAGCACTGCCGCCACGGCATCCTCCTGCTCAACACCATCGCCGACCGCTACCCCTGGATCCGCGAGTTCCTCGTCCCCATCTTCCGCCGCATGACCCTCCTCCCCCTTTTCTTCGGCTCCTTCCCGCAAGACTTCCCCGTCCCCGTGCCCATCCCAGCCCGCGACGACAGACACCACAATACCGCCGCCACCGACGACAACGGCCCTTCCTCGATACCACACCCCGCATTCAAGTCCCTCCCCGAGGCCCGCGACCACATGTGGGAATGCATGATCCACTCGATGCAGCTCGTCCGCTTGAGCGAGCCCTATCGACAGTTGGACAATGGCGGCGACGCCCCTCCCCCACCACCACCACAACCAGACCACCTTCTCGCCGCCCAGGCCGCCAGCCAGGCCCAGCTCGACAGATGGCACGCCTCGTGGCAGGGCCTCATGTCGCGCCCGCAGACCGACGACGACGCCCTCACCACGCGGCGGCTCATGCGCGTCAACATCTCGATCCGCTACGCCGTCTGCCGGATCTGGACGGCCACGGCGCTCGACGCCACCGAGACGTGCTACGACGCGTACGCCGACGTGTTCCGGCGGTGCGTCGTGCAGGCCGCCGCGTTCCGGCACAGCCTGCCCGCCCAGTGGCACGCGGCCAAGCGGCAGATCAAGTTCATGCTCGAGATGGGCTACGCGCCCATGCTGTACTTCATCGCGGTGAAGTGCCGCGACCTCGACCTGCGGCTGCAGGCCCTCCAGCTCATGCTGCTGCTCGGCTCGCCCAGGGAGAACCTGTGGGACGTGAGCCTGATGTACGCCCGGGGCCTGCGCATCATAGAGGCCGAGCACGGTGTCGTGCTCGATCATGAGCAGGACCCGAGCCCCGTCAAGGACGGCCCCGCGGTCCTGACGCCCGCCGTGTGTCCCGGGCTGCCGCCCGAGGAGTGGAGGGTCAGAGGCCTGTGGACGGATTACCGGAGCGAGCAGATCGTGCAGCTCGGCGCGGTGGCGCTTGGGTTGAGTGGTGATGGGGGTGTCGTGACGGCTGGTAGTATGCGAGTGGGAGACCCGTCATGGACGGCATCGCCCGCGTCCTCGGGCACGGATCCTGTGCCAGCGGTGGGAGCGCCGACTGTAACGGAAAGGTTGAGCAGGACCGGCGCACGCGGTGCGACGAGTACGACGACCTCCTCGTACAGCGAGAGCTCTACCGGCGGGAGCATCAGCAGCTGCTGCACCAGCCCGGCCTCGGCGCCATCGCCGACTGCCGTCGCTGGTAGTGCACAGGAGAACGGAGGGGCAGGACGAGGCTCAGCCAGCCCCGGCAAGCCTGATGATAGACCTGAATCCGTGGCGGCGACGCCGAAGACGACGACGAAAGCCCCGCGAGTCGCGCGGCAGCCCATACGGCACCTGTTCCCGTGGAACACGCTCACCATTGACGATCCGCCGGCTAATGCATTTGGGCCGATGAGGCACTTCTCTGTATAATTTGAGAGAGGAAGGAAAGAAACAAACAAACAGACAAATTCTTCTCGAGCACACAGATATCTTGGCACTTCATTTAACAGCTTGCGAGTCTGTGATGACGCATGAACAAGACGATGCCCTAGAAAGGCGCTTACTGAAGTTGTAAATGACCGTTCGAGGTGCTCGCTCGCTCGACTCCGTTCAACAAATGCCGACCGCCTAGAGTCTGAGAGCTCACCGTCGGAGGCGGGGTGTCGAGCGGATTATTTCCTCCCTGAGCAGGATTGCCGTTTTCAGCCGAGTCGTGGTGAGCGGAGCCGGCGCCGTCTGACACGGCGGCGCCCGTCATGTCCAACTTGGCTCTCGCTGGCCAGGGTCCTCGTACGGTGGCGGTTGGTCGTCCCGTGGCTATAAATAATCTCGATAATGGAGCACCAGAGGGGAAAACCAACCTCATCGAGGCTGTCTCATGGGATGCGCCGGGTTCACATCTGGAAGGGCAGGCCTGGCCCCCAGAGCCTCCCTGCCGATTTGGGAAGTCTTGCTTGGCTCTGATCTTGCACTAACAAGTCTAACTTTGTGTGGCGCATCCTTTTCCAGAATGGCGGGACGAAACGATCGCAGGGCCTGGATTTCAAAGTCATGCGAAAGTGCGGCCTTGACAAAGGACCATCCATGGCTTTGATAGCTGACCAAGCACCACTAGCACAAGCAGGTTCTTCTGCAGTTCTCGGAGACTCCGCTTTCAGAGTCGCCAGGAGGCTTTCGGGACCGAGCTTGAAGATCACGCTGGGGCAACTCACGGCATGCAAGCCACACTGTCCAATGGGGCAACGAGTCGACAACAACAGATCGAGCCGTGTCGCGTCGACTCCTTGGCGACTTGCCGTCAGTAAAAGCAAGCGGTATCGCAGTAGGTCCAGGAGCACGTCCACTTGGGGGAGCCAGTGTACCGCCTAAGTTGTCATTGGCGGAATGCATCTGATCGGCTTCGGGCGCGAGAGATGGGCAGGAGACAACGAGATAGGCATTCCTAGAAGCGGTACTGGACTCTGTCGATCAGTTCAGATCCCCAGGCAGGTTTTGGCCGACTCAATCAAAGCATTGTAGGTCCAGGGTGCCAGGTCAACTCTAATTACTGGACAAGCCCGCCAGCCCATGAATATCCTTGCCGAAACAGCAATATCTGGTCTAAGGAGCCCCATCAAGTGCGAGCGAGGGGCGGGCAGGGCTGAGCTAATTCGGGGATCGGCAATCTTGCATGGTGGCTTTCCTCAGGGTTCTCCACGCTGGCATGCCCTACCAACCGACTCGCCAGGATGTGATAGGCTCAGTAGACGATGGGCTCTGAAGCAATGCCTAGCATGCAGCCTGGCGGCAGAAGTGGCAGCCTGGAGTCGAGCCAGCGGTGTCTGCAGGGACCAGCAGCGATCGGCAATGCCAAGGGTGTCCCAGCCCAGCTACCCCAGCACAGCCGAATCCTCGGGCGCGAATTCAACCCGATTGGGGATGGACAGGATATCTGTGCATGGTGATTGGCTGGTGTAGACGACACGACTGACTGAGCCCATGGACAGCACGGTGTGGTGCTCACTTACACATATGGCAGGTTTCGGCCATGAATGATGTGCACAGAGTTTCAAGGACATTGCTGTATATATTGAGCTGCGTGGCCCCGTTCTCAAAGGCGGACGACAGGAAGTAGAAACATCAGTCTGCTTTACGATAATCGTCTACAAAACCCCCATAGCCTTCACACAACACACAAGCCCTCAACATGGTCAAGCCAACACGCCCACCGGCCAATGGCTTCGTTGCTGCGGCCCGCAGGGTGTACAACCCGCTCGGCTTCTCCAAGGGCTACAACTTTGTCCTCTTCTTCATCTTCGGCGTCGGCATGTTCGGCTTCGTCCTCGCCCGCTTCCCCTACCTCAACTTCCGGGGCGTCTACTGCAGCGGCACCGGCGGTGCCACCATGGGCGCCCTGCCCGGCGAGTGCTACTACTACCTCAAACCGGGCCGGTACCAGGTCGGCATCATCATGCACCTCGCCTGCGTGCTGCCTGCCACCGTGCTCGCCCTGCTGCAGTTTGTCCCCGCGATCCGCCACAAGGCCATGCTCTTCCACCGCATCAACGGTTACCTCACCATCGCGCTGTCCCTCGCGGGCACGGTCGGCGCGCTGATGATCACCGACAAGGCCTTTGGCGGCGGTCTGGACATCCAGGCCGCGGCGGGCACGCTGGCCATCATGTTCACTACCGCGCTGGTCATGGCGTACATCAATATCAAGAAACTCCAGATCGAGCAACACCGAGCCTGGATGCTCCGCGCGTGGTACTATGTAAGCTTTGACTCCCCGGCTGTCATAATACGTCCTTTTCCTCTTCCCTCACGCACGAGCGAACAGTCCCTATTTACATCCACGTGCATATGCTAACGTCAGGGCACCGCCACCACAGGCCGGCGTCATCCTGACGACCCGCATCATCCTCGTCCTCGGCGCCATGATCGGCAGCAAGGCCAACAACATGTACGTCGGCATGCTGTGCGCCAAGATCGACTTCATGATGCAGCGCCGGGAGACCGTCCTCGCCGCATTCCCCGGCTGCGCGCCCTTCTACTCGGGCCAGGAACCGCTCGCGCACGTCGCCGTCCACGCCTCCAACCCCGGCGCCAACGTCGCCGAGGTGACTGCCGCCTTCAACGCGACGTTTGGCATGGCCCTGTGGCTCGCTCTTGTGCTCCACGCTGTGGGCATCGAGATCTATGTAAGTCCAGACAGCATACTTACCGATAAATGCCTCCTCTTCTTGGTATATTTATAGACGACTGACTGTATTGCGCTTCCCTTACTTTGCAGCTTCACCTCACCCCCGCCGAGGCCCTGCGCCTCCGCAACATCTCGTACCAGCGCCAGGTCGCCGCTGGCATGCGCCACCCGGGCAACGCGGGGCTCACTGCCCAGCGCCTGGGTGATGCCCCCGACTTCGTGCCCGACGCGCCCGAGAGGAAGTCGTCGGCGGACAAGTTCGAGCCCATGCGGTACGGCCCACAGAGCTACAGCCCCGTGCACTCCAGCGTGTAAAGGTTGCGCTTAGTGGATTTGCAAGGCGAAGGAACTGGGAAGACTGGAGGGACCAGCAGTGGCCGTGTCAACGGATAACATACGAGGCCACCTGGTGTGAAACAGGGAACATTGTGGGGGGAGGCGAACGAGGCCGTGACAATCATACGCAATCAACAAATGCGTGCAATTTGGGTATTGATAAGTTCGCACGAATGACAATTATTCGTTAGGTTCAGTCCAGCACTATGCACTGACGGACAATATTCAAGATACTCAGTGTTTTCCATCGGCTATTTTGTCCTTAATGCTTATGCCGATAAATGGCGACCAAATAACACCGGATGGCAATGTCCTCGGGTGCTAGCCCTTGAGATTACGCCGCGATTCACATTCAAACTGTCTGACCCTCGTTCGAAACCAATAGGCTGATGGTAGGGAGACTGAAGTTACACGCCGATCACCCAGCAGCTCGGAGCCGAGCGAAGCTGAGCGCCAAGACCACACATGCCCAAATTCGGCGTATTGTGCGCCGCGTGCAGATAGTCGCCATCTTACGCGGCGCAGATCGCTGCTGACATGGCAGGTAGTTAATTTTAGAAACTTGCTATCTGGCACTAGTTCGTCTTGTTTTTTGCCGTCTCGGTAGGTTCTGCACGGCTTGACGAGTGATCGGTACCTTTTGCTCCGCACAATGCGAGAGGGCGCGGCAACCACGCGCTTCACCATGGGTTGTCCGCCACCGACTTGCCACGATCTGTTGGGCGCGCAAGTGAGGATGACCCGTCTTATCCGCGCGCAGTGAGCGCCTTGGGCGGCTGGTCGAGATCGCGGGAGCATGGGAGGCTTGCGACCACTAGCTGCTAGTTCCTTCACGAAGTCGGCCTCTGCAACCGAGCACAGAGTCGGGCAGGTTGGTCTAGTCTTGCATGGGAAGCCCGAGAGACAAAGCAGTGACGAAAAAGCCAAGAACAATTACGAGCCTTACCACTCACTGCCCTTCGTCGTCACTTGCCGTGCCACCGCCTTGTCTTGGAAGCCTAGGCTTGGAATGACAAAGGAACATTTGGCAGCAGACGCAGCAATCTGATCCCATTGATTCGGAACTTGGATTTGGTCCGGTGGGTGTAGCAATCTCATATTTTAGATAGCAGAGCCTATTGTGTTTCCTCATTCCTGAATTAAAAACAACTGTCTTGCAAAGCTGAGAGGGGGAGAATTTTTTGAAACATTACAAAGGCTCTCAGCATAGTGACCCGGCAAGAAATTGCATGAGGAGAGTTCGGCAGACACACATACTCATGATCTGCTGCCAGATCATATTTATACGTTCTGGTCTGGTCTTCTTGAAGAGGGCGTCGCCATCGTCGTCTACGGTAGTGGACACTGTCAGCTTTGCTCACGGGTCGTGTTGCCGCTCAAGCTAACATCTGGCATCGGTCAGCTTTCACGAGGTGGAAAGATCTACGCTCGTAGCACCTTGGGAGGGAAGCACCTTCCAGAGTCGTCCCCGAGAGCAATGCTGCCACCATCGAACTATAGGCCTCTCCACTCATGCCACCAGTCACGGCGAATTTTCTGACAGAGGAGCAGACGTGAACAGGGAGATGGGCGAAGATTTCAGCAAACGGCGGCGAGCAAGCCGTGTTTCTCTTGCGGTTACCAATCCTCACACAGCGCCTATCTGATCCAGAAAGCTTGCAGCCTGTTCCTCACCTCGAATCCCTCTTTCTAATCGATTGTTGACTTGCAATGACGACACATGGTTCGCGGCCTGCCGTAGTACAGTGCTGAATTTTCTAGCTGCCGTAGTCACTCGGGCACTCGCCCTAACTCCTGGCACACTGTCAAATCAGCTAGTTGTCCACTCCTTCCTGGTGGTCTGTGTGATCGGGATCGTCCATAGCTGGAGCGTTCTAGACCTAGACCTGGTCGCGGCGCGGCTCAGAGCTGTTAACCTGATTGTGCTGGGCTAAATGATGACGATGAGGGCTGGAGGCAAGGTCAGAATTCGCATGAAGACGATGTTGGTGGAGGATTGTGGTAGAGCCGTATGCCATTCATGTCGATGTGGCTTCGAACCATGACTCGACGAATCCCACTCTGAGACATCACTCTGGTCAGCATCGTCGAAACGACATCGGGATTCACAAAGTCCATGGCCAGTTCTTCGTCCTCCGAGGTATCTGACGTCACATCCTTCGACGAGACGTCTTCTGCATCGCCCTCTAGGCCAGTTCACTAATATTGCACAGCGGTGTATCACTTGAATTCTCCGACATATACAAGTCGAGTGCCCCAGAAAGTGACATGATTCTGTACATCAGTCCTTCAAGGACATCTTCGACAGGGCACACTCATCCTCCGTCGACCTCCAAAGAAAGGCAACAGACCAGCAACTTCTCGTCACAACCGTCTCCAGCATCGCCATGTCCTGTCTGAGAATAGTGTCTTGCCACAAACCCAAACCGTCCCTCTGAGCAAGTTGAAGTCGACGATAGCTGGAACACATGTCGTGCTGTCTCGATCTCCTAGATTATCTACACTCCTTCGAACGTTGCGATTACACTCCTTCGAACGTTGCGATTACACTCCTTCGAACGCTGCGAGGACCTACTGATAGTGCTCGTGCTTTATCATCGGTTATTATCGGCATGACCATTCATGATGCCGTTCAGCGCGTCTATCATGGCTGTGCCCTCATGTGATTGTCCCACATGCGGCCACCTTTGCGTTCATTCTTTCCCACATTGTCCCCAGACTCGGGGAGCGTCTCGTGACATGTTGGCCATATGCATAATCCTATGCACCAATAGCATTACTCTCCCCGCGATGCCACCAACCTTCTCAGAAGCTCGGTCTGCGTGCGTCAGGCCTCGCTGGGCAATGCTGCTACACGCCAAGTCGCCACATGCAACAGGCTCTACCTGCATGCTCCTGAGCGTCACGGCCGTGCTCAACGAGAGATTCTTAATTCGTCTAGAAGCCTGCGTCATGGAGAGCCCCGTGAATCTCATCGGCATGGGATACACGCCAAGGTGAACAGATAAGGTGTGGCTTGCGTGGCCGAGCCGAGCGTGCCGTGCGTTGCCAAGCTGATCGGCGCGTGCAATAGGCCGTCCTTGCCGGTGCCAGGGGCCTGTGTCCCAGTCCCGCCGTCCACTTCCCCTGGCCGGGCGCAACGGTGCAGCACACAGATCTACAGCCGAGCCTCACAAAGTCAAACGAGTCGGGCTCGGCAGGAGAGAAGACCACTGGGCTGTGGTTGAGATCAGCAGGTTGCGCATTGGGTCGTGCTTGCTTGGCGAGCGGCAGCATTCTGAACATCGCAGGTTTCGGGATGTTTCTTGTTTGCTTGGCGGCGAGACCTGTGTACGCGTATGGCTTCCTGGCGCGCCCGGCGCGAGCGTTCCAGCAAACACGGAGCGTGTGTCTGCAGATGTGTGCCTGCAGATGTCAGTATTCCTTCGCGGTTGGTGCTTCAGGGGCCACACTCTCGAACACGGTTGCAGTTTGCATGGAGGGGGCAAGTCTCCGCCGATGATATGCTCTGTTTTCCAAATCACAGATTGGTCTGCATACGGCCCGCTGCGATGTTGCTGTCCGTGGGTTAAGCGCCTGCTCTGAGGCGGATGCGGATGCGCACAGGACGTGGCGTGGAGTACTCCGTAGGCACCTCGCGGGACTTTGCGAAACCGATGCGATGTCAGAAGCGCTCGATGCTACGGGTACGCGGACAATCGTGGAGGTAGAGACACCAAGAGGCCAGTGCCATGAGTGCAAAAACCACGATCACAATCTCGCAACGCCAAGTCTGACACGAGTCGAGCATCAGAGGGTATGTCGCGCTCTCTGCGGCGTGGTGTATCAGATGCTCCCATGACGGCGCCGATCCGGCAGAGTCGGCAGCGCGTCTGCTAGGGACGGCCGTGGGCTTTGCGGGAGCAGAAGAATGCTCCGCTCTCCATTGTCTGTGTGTTTCGGCAACGGGCGGGGAGTCAGGGGCTTGCTGCTTGTGGGCTCGAAGCTGCGACTCCGTACGATGCACAGCCACGGATCCGCCACTGCTCCATCCAGCACCACGAGATCCTGAATCCTCCTCCCATCAGCCCGAAATAGCAGCAGGAGAATCCCTAGCTGCGATCTGCAATGAAATGGTCCCCGGAAAGGCAGCCGGCAGCGTGGTCGGTGGGCGTCTACGGAGTGCCCGGTAGGCATGCGTCTGCCATTAGGGAGTTTCCCATTGACAAGTGCTCAGACAGTCCAGAACGAAGCACGTCGGGCGCGGGAGGGAACGCGGGACCGTGCACCTCAACGGCTTTTGCGTGATCAACGCCACACGCTAAAGCTCAAGCCATGGCTGCAAGGTACTGGCGACCGGGACGGGTCAAGCCCCCTGTCCATACGACCCAACGTCATGCGATGATGATTGTTGCTTGTTGTCGCCGGCCAAACAAGCAGGTGTCTGATGACCCGGAAAGCCACAGCATGCCCGGGGGTCCCCGCCAACTGCAGCATCGGAGATGAGGACTCACGTCAGCCCAAGGCAAGACGCTGTTGGCAGTGGCGGGAGACGGGACCCCTCCCCTCATGCAAGCCCACGAGCACGCGATGCGAGGCGCCAATGCTCGTCACTGGTCAGCCAACCCCTGCCACGCTACGCCCTGCCACGAACGACTAGCAAACCACGTCCCGGGGTTGGCCATCGATGGCCCGGCCGAGGACGTCGGTCCGAACTTGCCCACTCGTATTGTTGAGTGCCACTCTGGGTCTGCTGGCTGCTGAACACATTGTCAGCGCAAGACTGGCTTCCTCAAGAGCAGCTGCGCAAGCCGTTTAGGGTTCGCAGAGGTCCCCATTGCAGACAAGCTTTCCCGCGGCCCTGCCCAGCTGGTCAAGGTTGGCGCTGGGTCGAACCCCCGAGTCTGTCTCACTCTGCAGTGCCGCAAAAAGGCAGCTTTCTCACCTGCACGAGCTGCCCTCCCCAACCATGACCATGCTCATCTCCGCACATGACAATTTGACCCCCCGCCTACAGGATGCCGACCAGGGATCGTCCACCCTCAGTTCAGCCGGCTGTCCTAGCCTGGCTCTGGAACAGCCCGGCGTTCTTCCTCCTCGCCTCGAGCTATCCTGTTAATCTCACATGGTGGAAGTGAGGTGGCGGGGACTGACTGAGACAACACTGAACCAGCAGAGTCAGATGCTTTCCACCTTTCCGCTCTGCGCCCGCTTTTCTTTTCTCGGGGTCGGCGACTGTCTCACCACCAGGGTACTGAGTAGGCCAGGGGCCTGCTCCCACCCATGCAAGGAGCGGACCACTTTCTTGGCCGTTCCTGCCGAGAAACCTCGTCTTGTCGTCGACGTAGTGGGCTCCGCATGCAGTCACAGTCTCGCTCATGGCGGGGCCAATGTCTTTGGGGGGTGCCATGGAGGACAGACGGATTGGCGGACAGTGCTGACACTTCACTTAAAGTTGGGCCGCATCTTATTTCGTGGCTTTTTACACAAGAGGCTCTACTATCTCCCGTGGTTGGCTCGAATGGCGTGTATTTACTGTCGGCTCTTCGCTCCGTCCTACCTTTCTTTCTTAACGCAAGAACCTGCAGACGATTTTCATACTTGACGGTCCAGTACACTACACCCCAAGCTCGACTGCTCGACGGCCACCACCAGGCTTGGGGCCCAAAACATCTTGCTGTTCGAGTGAACTTGGGACGTCAGGTGGATACCAGCATACGATATTCACACACACCCAACCAACATGGGCGCTCTTGGTGGTCTGCTGCGCTCCGCAGTGCCCTGGGGGCAACGACGGGAAGATCGGTACACTGCACTGCCGCTTACTGGTGGCAGCAGCGACGACGGCAACAGCAATTACCATGATGACAACGGCGAACCCAAGGACCTGGAGCAGCTCAACGATAGCAAGCACACAAAGTACCACCGCTTCGGCTGCGGCTCGCCGAGCACACGCAGGTGGCTCTCGTTCCTGCTGCCCTTCTTCATCGCGGCGCCCCTGGGTCTGACGGACCGCAATCTGCCAGCCACACATGCGACGACATATCTCAACGGCATCCGGGGGCTGGCCTGCTTCGCCGTGCTCAACCACCACCTGACGATGAAGCAGGACGCCCCGTGGATCTTCCGCGCCTGGGGCGCCGGCGATGCCGACTACCACTTCTGGCAGCTCCCTTGGCTGCGTTCCATGCACGCGGGCAAGGGCATGGTCTGCGTCTTCTTTGCGCTCTCCGGCTACGTACTCGCGTACTCGCCCGCGCGCAAAATGAACGCCAAGGGGCCCAAGCCCCTCACCTACGGCGACGAGATGCTCACCTCGCTGGCCTCTTCGACATTGCGGCGCGCGATCCGACTGTTCGGCCCGATGCTGGTGATCGTCCTGCTCATGGGCTGCCAGACGTACCTGCTCCCCTTTGCACACAACTACGACGGCAAGGCCGCCAACATCTTTGAGCACCTGTGGGTGATCTGGCTGCGTGTGATCCCCGTGCTGAACCCGTACCGGTCCGACTACGTGATGCCGGAGCCCGTGGGCCAGACCTGGACACTGGGCTTCGAGTACCGCCTCTCGCTGATTCTGTTCCTCGTCCTCATGGCCACGTCCCGCGTCACCACCGCCGCCCGCAAGTCCATCACCTTGTCCGTCATGGTCTGGGCCTTCTACTGCGACCGCCGCTGGGATGTCTTCGCCTTCCTCGGCGGCGCCCTGGTCGCCGAGATGCGCTTCGCGCCGCTGTCCGACGACATTGCCCGCCTGTGCCGCACTGAGCGGCTCCGCCCGCACCGCTGGCTCGTCACCCTGCTCGGCTTCCTCGCCTTCATGACCGGCCTCGCCATGTGCAGCATCCCCGAGGAGGCGCCCGGCGCTGGGTGGCCGTACAGCATGTTCTTCGACTGGGCGACCCCGGCGTCGTGGAACGGGCACCACGCCGAGCCGAGCGCCTCCTGGATCTGGTACTGGGGCGGCATTGGCAGCGTCATCATGCTCTGGGGTGTCGAGCAGCTGCCCCTGCTGCAGCGCTGCCTCTCCATCACGCCGCTCGCGTATCTCGGCGAGATCAGCTACGCGTACTACCTCCTTCAGTGGGGTGCTGTGCAGGTAGTCGGCTGGCCGCTGCAGCTGTACGTCGAAAAGCACTGGGGCTGGTCGCACCGGCCGGCGTTCGCGCTGTTCTACATGAGCAGCCAGATCAGCTGCATCGTGGCGTCCGACTACTTCTGGCGCGCGGTGGATCTCAAGTTTGTCACGCTCGCGAGGCTGGTCGTCGTGGACTGGCTCGGCGTCGGCAAGAAAGAGACCAACACCGCTGCCGCTGCTGCGATCGCCATGGCTCCCATGGTGGCTGTGCCCGCTGCCGCGGCTGGTTACTCACAGGCCGCGCCATACTCGCCCTACACGGCCCAGAGCGAGATCAGCGACGACGACACGCTGACAGTGAGCGACAGAGACTCTGTTGCCGAGAGCAAGCCCGCGAGGCTGGTGGAATAGACCATGTCATTCTCTCTTTTCATAGTTCTCAGCTTACATGCTTTCGATACATACAATTACGGCCACAAGGCTTCTTCCTCACCTTCAACAAATAATTGAGATCGGCGCGACGAGTGCCCCTCTCGGATTGTGTTCCGGGCATCGTGTATATATCACTCGGCAGCGCGTTTGCCGTCTTTGTGAGCGAACGGATCATATGCCCACGATCTTTAATCTTCTCGTGTCATCCTCAAAAAGTCAAAAAGTAAGCATCATGTGCATTGAGATCAATCAAATGCTACCTTAAAGGCCACGAAGGAAACCCCCAAGGCCTTTTCACTGTTATACGCTGCTAGTCGTCAGTCACCATCCACACACTCACAAAACCCGCCCTCTCTTGTAGTGCCCGGACCAATACCGTCCCCGACTACACTGACTTGGTGACATCCTCCTCGTGCAGAGCCTCCGCGATGCGCACAGGGGTATCCTTGAAACGCCTCGGGGCCACCTTGTTCTCGAACAGGACGTCAATCTCGGCCGTCGGCCGGTCCTTGGTCTCGGGCACGAAGAACCACGCGAACACGGTCGCGATCACGCAGCCGCCGGCCCAGAAGAAACCCGTGCGGGCGCCCCAGTTCCACGCGGACCGGTTGAGCTGGTAAGGAGTCAGGGTGCCGCCCGCGATGGCCAGCACGGCGTAGCACCAGCGCGCGAGCACGACGGACTTGGAACGCAGCAGGGTGGAGGGGATCTCAGTGCACAGCGTGTTGGTGAGAGGCCCCATGGAGCAGTTGTACAGGAAGCTCGAGACGATGAGGAGCGCGCCGATGGCCCACGAGTAGGACATGTTGGCGCTCGCGGCGGCCGCTAGGACCTGCTGCGACGCCGGGACGCCGAGGCCGCCGATGAGCAGCATGAGAATGCACATGAGGCAGAGGGATGTCAAGTAGATCGGGCGGCGGCCCCAGATGGGGATGAGGATCCACTGAAGCACATTGATACTGCGGTCAGCGGAATGGGTGCTGTGAACTTGAAAGCTTCCGGACAGGGGAAAGGACTTGCAGTGCAGAGGCCTCCGGCAAATGCCAGGGCGTTGTTAACAATGGTCATGTTGAACGACATGGACGTCGGCAGTCCCGCCTGCTGGAGGAAGTAGGTCGAGCTCGCACGGAGGTTGTTGCCGCTGAGCACCTGGACGCAGTAGATGCCGATAACGGTGAGGGTGCGCCGGAGGTTGGAGCCCCTGAAACACGCGGCGTACGAGGTCTGGGCCATGACGGCGCGCTCGTGCTCCGTCGTTGCCAGCATGAGCGCCACCTGCTTGTCGAGGTCGAAGGCGACGTCCGCCGGCCCGCCATTGTTCTTGTTCGACATCAGCCGGTCCTTGAGGAGAGCCCGGGCCTCGTCAAGGCGGCCCTTGCGGACGAGCCACCAGGGCGATTCGGGAGCGAAGCACAGCACAGGGATCAGCAGCGCTGGCCAGAACCATCTGCACGAGAGTTAGTTGCCCTGGGTTACAGGACACATGCATGGAAAGTTAGAGAGTAGTGGCTGGGTCACTTACTGAATGGCAAAGGTGATGCGCCAAGATAAATCGCCATCGATGGCAAGCGTACCACGCAGCACTCCAGAGCCGAAAAGCTTACCGATGGCCTAGGAGAAGTATATTCTGTCAGGAGTCGCTCTACCACAAAATTCCAGGCTGGGGTATGTCATACCCAGCACATGTTGACATAGGTGGTCAGATACGGGCGAAGGACGGCAGGTGCAATCTCTTGAGCGTAGATGATCGGTGTCGTCTGCATCATGCCAAGGGGGATGCCTATAATCATGCGAGAGGAAGTCAGAAGGCATGCATGCTTTCGAGGGACTGAGTGCAGGACAACTCACCAAACATGATGATGCCAGCGAGAAGCATCGGAAGCGTGGTGGCAAAGAACTGCACGAATATGAGCCCGGCAATAACGGCAAGACTCCCCACTGCCGTCTTGCGAAACCCAAAACGCTCGCTGGCATAGCCGCCCAGGAGAAGCCCGATGAGCTGCCCGCAGGTCGAGCCGTTGCCCAGCCCGGCCTGCCACTGCGCGGGGACCTCGTATACGTCGGCCGAGATGGGCACACCGAACTTGCGGCGGAACGCAGGCTGGCCGTACAGATTGCCGAGCAGGAATGTGTCGTAGCCTTCCATGATGATGCAGGTCGACATGGCAAGGCTCCAGAAGACGGCCTTGGGACTGATGCGCAGGCCCTCGCGCAGCGTCATCCGGGACTCCTCGGCCGCGGCCTGCTCTGCGTCGCTGAGCACGACCGCAGCCGCCGCGTGGGGAGCGGTGCCGGGGGTAGCCTCGGCGTGGGCCACAGCCTGTTTGGCCTCGTGCATACTGTTGGTCATGTTGTATCCGGAGCCGTGAAGGGTGAGGTCGGAAGCTAGCACCAGCAGTTCTGTGGATGTTGAGCAGGCTGGCTTCTGCCGATGAGGCCATCCATTCCCGGTCCTGGAAACACGCTGCGCAAAGCTCTATATACGCAATATGTTTTCTTCGAGGCTCCATGTGGAGGTCGTTCCCTCGGTGCATCGGGTAAAGAAAATAGCAGGGGGTTTCCCAGTGGTTCGTCACCCTGAAAGACTAAGGGGCGCCCCAGAGTGGAGGTTGGTTCTGGAATCCCCAGACGGGCCACTCACAGTCCCGGACGCCTCCCCGTGGCACCAAGCTTTTCCTGGGGAAGCGGGTCTTTTCGTGAGGCAGCTGGAGCTTTCTTATCTGTAGCCGAGCTTGTTGGCGTGTCTTATCTCGAAGCGAGGGCGAGCCAAGGGCGTCAAGGGGGCGTTATGGGCCCAAGTGTGTAGATTCCGAGCCAGATGGCCATGGATAATGCAGATTCGCATCGTCCCAAGCGGGTGAGCTTCTGATTTCAAACTCGCGCCACGCGTCTCGGTCCGACAGACATGAGCTTAGAGAAGAACATGCTCTTCGGTAGTAACTAGCTAACCTTCCAGCATGACGATCAACCAATCGGTCGTGGTAGTTTGAACATACCCCGAGATCATGCCCTTGGCAGTCTTGGATCTAATCACCAAGCCTTATTCAGCCCAACTGCAATTTATTATACAAAGTGGAGTGTTGTCCTTGTGACACGGAGTACCGGACATTGGTTGGGCTCGTCTAGCCATGAGATCCTCCAAGTCTGGTTCGGACGATGACACTGAACACTGCATGTCGGTGTGACGCGCCATGGGGTCCTAGAACCTGGGGGATCGTGATCTGAGCCTGCGAAGTGCTAGTCGTATATCGGTAGTCTACGCTAGCACATGTGTTTCGCAAAAGCACTACAGTACTCATGGCTAGGCGGTACTGACTGCGATCGTGGGAGTCAGCATCTGCGGCTGGTGTTTTGTCTGCATACGACCGTGTGCCTGCCTGATGAGCACCCAGACATCGCCTCACCAGTAGAGTCCTATCACCGAGGAGCCGGTCCAGCAATGTTGTGGCGGATTCGTCAGACACTCACTGTGCAGCCCGTCGTAGTGATCACTCAGCCCATGCTAAGTCACGAAATAACGCATTGACTCTCTCCAGGCACTTCATCTATTACCCGAGTAACGAGGGTTTTGGTCCTTTCTCATCTACCACCCATTCACTCTGACTCTCCGAGGTAAAATAGCCGCGGATACGCAAGCATCGTCTCAAAGGTGTTGAACTCGACGGGACCCAGCTCGAACTCGAGCCCGTCCGTCTGCGCAGCCAGTTCATCCAGGACCCTGAACATCTGGTCTCTGTCCTCGCCCTCAGCCCAGCGCAGGAGATACGCAACCGACACGTGGAACGGGTACACGTAGTGATTCGGCGCGCGGAAGCCGAGCGTGTCCGCCAGGCGGTCCCGTAGCTGGCGCATCCTGCTCTCCTCCTGCGGCGTCGCGCCCTCGATCGCGAACCCCAGGCCCGCGGGTTCGACGGGCAGGAAACCCCTCGCGCGCATCCGGTACGGCGGCGCCAGGCCCTCTGCGGCGAGCTGCTGGCCGAGCGCGCGCAGCTTGGGGGCGAAAAGAGCGGTGCACTCGTCGACGGGCAGCTTGCCCTTGCCCGCGGGCCACATGCCGGGCTCGCACTCGATCTCGCGCACCCCGTCAAAGACGGTCATGTGCCACGACTCGGGTGGCAGGAGGCGGAAGATCTCGGAGAGCCGTGGGTGGGAGGCCAGCGTATCGTACACGAGCTGCAACGCGGGCATCAGGGGCGAGTCGGCGGCGATGTGGCACACAGTGGTGTTGCCCGGGTATCGGACTGCGGTGCCGTCAGGGGTGAACTTGGTGGGCACGCCGATGGGGTATGGCGGCCGGTCTTGGTCTTGGGGAGTTACTGAGCCCATGGTGCTGGAGTGTCTCGGCAGGGGGAACAGACGATGTGGCTCTCGGTGGCAAGTGTGCTGGGTTGCAGGACTGAATGTCGTCTACGCACGTGGCTTGGGCAAAATCCCCCGTCACAAGTCTGCTCGACATAGTTATATGTCGCAGCAAAGGAGCACAGGGGAATTGTGCTTCGAGGAACCGGCAACAGAATGCCGGGATGGAGATCAGGGTTTGTCGCTTCGAGATAAATCGTCGGCTACAGATAAGCCACAAGCCACTAGTTACAAGCAATTGAGTTCAGAGACCCCTGACGAGCACAAGAGAAAGCCTCCACTCAACCGTGGGAGTAGCGGATATCAGTAACACCCTGAGCTCAAAAACGAGATCTCCCCAAGCCTTGAAGTTGCGCTTGTCGTTACATGAATGGTGGCGAGACGCCAAAGAACCACAGGCAAAAGTACCGCGACGTGACCCTCCTCTCCTTGCGTTGCTGGGCATCCGCCAGGGCTGCGCCAAATGCCGCAAAGAAGTCGCTTCGGTACACCGGGTCCCTGATCTCTTCCATTCGCCGCACCGCCCACGCCGTCTGCCTGTGGTCGTCGATGGTCTCGATGGCGCATAGGAACAGCGGCCGGAGGAAGCCTGGGCTCAGCCTTGCTGTCCTGGTACCGCTGGTTTCAGACGACGTCCCACTTGTCGACTGCGATCCGCCTGCGGCCATCTCCCTGATACTGTCACTCTTGTTTGAGGTCATGGCCTGACTCGCCTCCTGCTGGTCCTGCTGTTGCTCTTGCACACAGGCATCGACGAGGCCCATGACTGCCCGGACGGAAGCCCTTGACTCGCTGCTGTACCGCTGCACCGGATCGCCCAAGACCCGGTCGAGCTCGACAATTTCGGCATGATACGCTGCCTCACATAGGCGCATGAGCGTGACGAGGCGCTGCGCGACCTCGGGCGCGAGCTGGGACCGCAGCGCTGCGGCATCAAGCCCGCCGTAGATCGTCATGCGTCCCACGTCGCCCGTGCCAGTCGACGCCCACAGCGCGTGCAGTGAGGACCGGATGGCCGCGATGCGAGCGGCCACAGCGTCTTGGTCATCCGCGGTGAGGCGAGAGCGGTGGTAATGCGTAAGTCGCGCGACATGACCGGATAGCAATTGCAGGTGGTAGTAGAAATCGAACAGTGGTCCGCCAAGGGCCTGATGAAGCATGTCCTCAGGCGAAGCCTCGCTGTCTGTCTCTAGATTGGGCAGCAGTGCGTGAGGAGAGTGCTGCGGCAATACGAAAGATTGCTGTTGTGTGAGCACACCATCGTGATTATCATCGTGCTGGCCCGCTTGGTCCTCCTCGCCATGCAATCGGCACAAGGCGCCGTAGATCCTATCTGATACCAGTCCTGTGCCTCCGCCTCGCAGCGTGATGCGGTGGATAATGCGAAGCCACGCCACCAGTCGTGTAGAGAGCGGGCTGAGCACAGTTTTCCCTGCACTCGCGAGCCAGTCGCCGAGTCTCGAGGCGAGGAGGTCGCATTCCATGAGCACCGGTCCGTTTTCCCGTCCATAGGGTCCGTCAATGTGTACAAGCTCGGCAAGACAGAGCAGGAATGCGGTGGTCAGGATCTCATCTAAATGCGCACCAGCAACTGCATTGCTCAACAGAATGCTCAGGAACATCTGTCTCGCCGAGTCGTATAGTGCCGTTGCGCCGGGAATAGCCACGGCATAGAGCTGCGCGCGGTAGACTGCACACACAGCCGCGATGGCCTCAGCTATCACCTGCGATCCTCCAGCGAGCCCAGCCGCGCGACGCTTGGCCGTAACCCAGTTGACTGGATCAAATGGCGTAATTCCCGGGCAGTCCACCTCGCGCAGGAAGAAGTCTGTGCAGGAGGGGCCGGTGGCTAGTCCCGGCATTGTGCCGGGGACACCCCGTGCTATGATGAGATCCATTGTGGTCGTGAGCTCAATGTCCCGCGAGATGAGGGCCGACGGGGACGCGGTTTCGCCGTGAGGACTGTCGATGTCAGACTGTAGCCCGTGGTGGCCATCGTGGCGGTTGCGCCAGAGCGCTTTCTCGAGCTGAGTAGTGAACTGAGCCGTGGACGGGCTTGCGTGAGCACGAAGAGGAGGATCTTGCTGTCGGGGACTCGGGCCGTTCGACGAGGTCTGCGTGTGAGTGGTGCCAGGGGCAGCGACTGGCCATTCGCCAACTGTTGAGGACGGACTGGCCACGGGACTCAGCAAGGCTGTCGCTGACCTTGCCCATGGCGACTCGTTGTGCAGTGACAACAGTGCCTGAGCTGTGCTACCTTCCTCAGCACCAGTGCCCGTGCTGGCGCTCGTGCTCGAGCTCGTCTCTGTCGAGTGACTGGAGCCTTGGCCGCGTGCCTGCCCCTTGCGAGGCTTGTAGACACACTCTCGATCCAGCCGCTGGCACTTCACACACACGGGCCTGGCCTCATCACACTTGACCTTGCGGGCTCGGCAAGTCAAACATCCACTGCGGACACGTCCTCGGTACGCCGGCGCAGGTGCAATGATCGGCATTGGCAGCTCCATCCTGGCATTCGTCGTCGTTGTCATTAAGCGAGCATATACCGGGATGCAGGAAGGCGAGAGAGCCGGCGAGGCAACATGACCCAGGAAGCAGAAGCTCCACACCAAGTCAGGCCGATGCTGGTCGGCAACGAGCGAGGACAAGGTTCGGTGCCCCGCAATAGCCGACGACTTCTTATCTGTAGCCGAGCTAGGCGATGACCGACACTACTATCGCGAGCACGTGGCCGAGCTTCAGCACAGCTCCTCGAGGTAAGACAACAGTGCCACATAAAGCTGCGATGGCGTGCACGTACATGGTGCGAGCCATTGGCCGGGCCTTCGGTCAACGTGGTGAAGATGATGGCTGAACTCGACTTACAGCACGTGTGTGCAGACCTGATCGAGGTTGCTCTCGAGGCGGGCAGCCTCATCCGCGCTGCAAGAAATTCCGGACTCGAAACATGGCAGTCCACTGTGTTCAGCTCGAAGAAGAACAGTCAGTATTCCACCCGCGAGACTCTAACCTGGCTCAGCCCCTGACCTTCGCATTCTCCTGACGAGCGAAGCTGCCGACATCGTGACCGAGACCGACAAAGCGTCCGAGGAGCTCATCCGCAGGCACCTCGCGACAAAACACCCAAGCATCAAGTTTATCGGCGAAGAGTCATTCAAGGCTGGGCTCGACCGCATCACCAACGAGCCAACCTTTGTGGTGGACCCCATCGACGGGACGTCCAACTTTGTACACGGCCTGCCCGAGGTCTGCATTTCGATCGGCCTTGTGGTCAATCGCAAGGCCACCGTCGGCGTGGTACACAATCCTTTCACGGGCGAATCATGGTCCGCCGCCCGCGGCCACGGCGCTTTCTATCACCCTTCCAGCTTGCACGGCCGGGCAGGAACAGAACAGAAGTACAAGCTGCCACTCTTCCCTGCGCCCCTGCCCATCAAGGACGGCCTGGCCAGCGCGTGCATCGGCATCGAGTTTGGCAGCGACCGCCAGGGGCCCAACTTTGAACTAAACCTCCGTGTCTTCACCGCGCTGGCGTGCACCCGGCAGACGGGCGGGCTGTTCGTCAACTCGCTGCGGTGCATCGGCAGCGCGGCCCTGGCCATCTGCAGGGTCGCCACGGGCCAGCAGGAGGCCTTCTGGGAATGCGGCTGCTGGGCCTGGGACGTCGCCGCGGCGTGGTGCATCCTCGAGGAGGCCGGAGGCCTGATGGTCGACGGCCATCCTGGTGGCTGGGAGCCGCCGATAGATAACCGCCGGTATCTCGCAGTGCGACCTGTCGTGGTTGGTGACGAATATGGCGGGTTGCCACCGTCTCGGGTGGCTCGAGCGCAACAACGGGAGTTTGTCGAGCAGTTTTGGTCGACATTCAGGAACCTGAGATCCACGTACGGGCCCCCGCCAGAAGGACAGGTGTTTACGAATAGGTTACCTAAGTGACTTCCGAGGGGACGCAAAGTAAAGGGTATCTCTGTGCGGGAGACTTGGCAAGCCAATATAGAGCATAATAAAAGACTCTTCTTTCACGTACGACCATAGGATCGAGAAAATTGAGGGTCCCGTCCGCTCCCCTGTACACAAGCTCGATACCGCCGGATCAGTAGTTGGGTCGGTGACGACCAGCGAATCCCCGGTGTTGTACGTTTTGTTATAGTTTTTGCAGATTTGGCGAATTCTTTTGCAAGCGCCCATGTTGTTAATAAATTTATAATGTACACAAACACGAACATCCATTAGCGCTAGGAATCCCCGTTTATTTGCGTGAGCACGGCGGTGTTAGGTTGAGCTCTATCACTCAAGATGCTATTAAAGCACAATGCATTGTCTGGACCTGGTGATCTAGAGGGTTACACTACCTAAGGTAATTTGTTAATAAACATTGTATTGGGATAAAGGAATGATCAGACATGGGAGTAGGTATCACGTTGTTTCTTTACTATACCGTCTGTTGTTAGTGGTCTGGACTCCAGAGGCACCTGTCGCATATGAAGCTGGCTTGAGAGTGGGGAATGGTCACTTGGAAGACATGATGTGTTAGATTCGAACCCTTTCCATAACGCTGGTCTGATTAATGTAAAGAAAGTTGCCTTAAATGTCGGGGGCTTTCGAGATATTCAAGTACGGTAGTGCAGTACCCTTTTAGTTTAGGATAGTTATTATATGCTTTCCATACACCGGAATTTAAAGCTCGCCTGCTATTACCCGACTAGTAGTAGTAAGATTGTACCAACTTTGATCCATTCCTAAAGCACGCCGGTCAGATTCCTACAGCAATGATACCCCCAACACCAAGCGGCGCCATCCAGAGGAGCCCTGTATCGGCGTCCCTGGCGCGGTGACCCAATCCTTTCGCTGTAGTAGTAGTAAGCGGTGCGGTGGTCGTCGACGAGCCACTGGACAACGACGATGACCCAACAACTGAAAGCACGCTATTTGTGGCACTAACACCACTACCACCGAGCTTAGTGCACGGGTTGCATGACCTGTATGAGAATCCGCACGTCTGACCTAGGAGACAGGTCCAGGTCTGGCCTGTTGAGGAGTCGCGGCAGTTCTGGATCCCCACGCAGACGCCGCCAGAGCCGGAGCCAGATGAAGCCGAAGGCAATGGTTCCTTTTATGCTTTTGTGCTTAGCCATGCTGTCCAATCGAGAATAATTGAGGGGTGTACCAAGGCCGCGCGAGGCCTACATCTTGTTGATTTGCATTTCCAATCTGACTTACCGATGGGACAGTCCCACACTTTGTGGGGTCGAAGGACCAACAGCACGCTTCATTTGACAATCCTTCGTTGATGCAGGCATAGCCGGACGCGCAACAGCCGCTTCCACAGCATGTTCCCGCAGTGCAGCAGACGCCGCTCGCGGAGGAGCATGCGAACGTGGTGAGCCCGCAGGCTTGGGGAGGGCCGACGGCAATTGCGTCACCTTGGGCGACAACGACCTTGAGCGACGGGATGGGAAACACCAAGATTGTGAGCAGAGCTCTCTTGCCCAATGCTACCGTCATGGTTGGAGGCTGAGCTGAGATACGACTGATTGTGTGGGACTTGGTAAACTATTTTGCGCGGCGGCTGGCTACGCATATTCTTGGGCACCGTGGCCCTTATATATATATATTAGTCAGGCCAAGCTCAAATAATGCGCCTCCGTCAAGACAATCGTCTTCGCTTACACAAGCCCGGGCTGACTATGCACGGGACCTAGACTGTATGCATGGGAGCTGATGTGCGGGAACAATTGTGGCTGCTTTCTGGACAGTGCTAGTGGTCAGTGACAGTTCGATAGCTCCTCTCAAAGGTTGGTCTCAAGGGGAGATACGACCAACCACGAAGCGTTCTTGGGTCAGCTTCAACGCCTCCGCCGTAAATTAGCTTGAACTTTAGCCCCAAAAGGCACACCCGTACCTGGATGTGGCCACCACCTGACAATGCCAGCCGTGTCTCTGAGACCTGCCTTGCCTGTCGGTGTCTGGACAGTCTCGCCAAGTGTCTACGCGGCGTGAAGCAGTTATACATTGAAAATAATCCTGCCAACTTGCTTTACTGCCAACCGCCAGGGCATTTGCTCTTCTAGTCACAAGTGAATTCTCCCCTAAGCGAGGCGCCGGCTGGTGGAGCAAGGCTCGCACTCCCACAGGACTCCAAGGCTCCAAGGGGCCCTCGTTGCCTGGGATTGTGGCATCGGCGTAGTCCACCAACCAGATGAGTTGCGGCTGGATAGTGGCGCCCGAGCTGAACTCGCGCTCGTCCGCAAAGGCAGTCACATGTAACGACCCAACACGCGGCCCCCCGCGGATCCACGGTGTTATACGTTTTGCTATTACTGGTCATCAAGTCTTCAGAGCAGGACGAGACACCACCTTGTGTGACCATGTTGTGATGTTCTTTCTGGACGCGGATGGGAGTTAATCGGGGCAAGAACCAGCACAGTGTCTAGTCGTGGCTATTTGATGTCTATAATGCCGTGGATTAAGGCGACCTTGGTGAGCTCGGGGCACATCAGAGAGGGGCACACAAGATCCTGTCCCATTGCGTGATACGAGATCAAGGCCTGCCCTCATGAGCCTGGTGGCTACCTATCAGTGGCGTGCATACGCCCACGCTCCATAAACATGCAGGTCTGTGAGAGGGCTTCATGCTGGCGTGATTGTGCATAGGCTTACCCCCGATTTGGTGTCCTTCGACGGCACATATATACCCTGGAGCAGTTTTTACTTGCGACCAGCCTCTGGACCTATTTGGTCTCAGGAAATGGTAGTATGCGCCCAGGGCTGTGTGATTGAGACCAGGAAACTGTAGCAAATTCGGGCCCGGACGCCATCTTTGGAGGCTACACCTCATTTCGAGACACCAGGACGACAGCAGTAGCTTGAGTTTGTGTCGAATCATGTTGATTGGTCCGACTCCTCAGACTGCACATCAGCCAACGCCGGGATTTTACCGGGCCAACACTTGATCGCCGTGTTAGAAACGAGCGAGGGGTCACCGCCTCTCTGCAGCCCACGCACGACATGCTTCCAGCCTCCGTGTTTGTCTGCCCTCTCCCATGCACGGAGCCACCTTGTCCACCTCTCAATACTTGCATCACTTTGCCCAAATGGATCACCAAGAAGTGCCTGACGTGGACGCATCATCCACGTCTCAACTGTGGGCCCATGTCGTAGCCTTTTGTCATCAGGCAAAGACATCGGCCACAAGTCTCGACTCTGGGTATCCCGACAGGAGGTCCGCCTGTGAGAGCGATGGTTCGGATGACAGCATTGACTCAGTCGCCGACACTTTGAGAGGCTCGATTGAAGACCCTCTCCTACCCGATCCGGCCATGATGGATCTGATATGGGACCAAGCGCAGTCCACATGGACCTCCTTCGTCGTGAGTGCGAAGCAGTGGCCTCGCGGTTTCTTTAACACGTGCGCCATTCTCGGCAACACTCCAGCGATACCTCATACCATTCCGGACATATTGGAGGGCAATCCCATGTGGCGCGTATCGGACATCGCCGCACGGGGGAAGGTTGTAGTTGGAGGAAGGAAGCGTTTCGTGTTATCCTACCAATCGCCGGTCAAGGCCTCAATCTCCAACCGCAAGAATTCTTCACATTACGGAAAGTTCAGAGGCACCACCTTAGAGGAACCCCCAAAGGGCTTGACGATCCTCGTGTTCTGCTGGTCCTACATCTTGAGCGCGATGCTCCTCGAGCGACAAGGGCTTAGAGCTGTCTATACCAACAACTGGTCCTTTCCTCATGTCGGGGAGACGTCCTCCGACCTCCCTGCGCTCCGATTGCCCTCTAGAGCCTCTAACCGTCTAGTTAGATGGCTCTGCGCACTCTTTGACCGGCGCATGGGCTGGAAGGTGGCAGGGCGTAAGGGATATCCACCGTGGGCCCTCTGGTCTACCACTTTGATATTGACCACAACAACCCAGCACCTCAGACTGGAATCGGAACAAGCTCCCAGCTCAGAACAAGCTCTTCAACTACTTCATGAGCTTTATTCCTTGTTCGAACTGCACAGCTCAGAGGACCCCATGCCAGCTCTTCAATCGTCCTTCATGGCCGCTCTAGCCATTCCATATTATCGGTATTCTGGCCTGAAAATACAACTTCCCGCAGCAAATCTAGCTCACAGAACTGAGAGGGTCACATCCACCCACGACCACGGTCGTATACTCCAGGACTACTACCTTCATATGCCACACTATATGACGATCAGCCTGCACCCGCTCTCATATCGCTCCATCTTATGGAGCGTCTTTTGGCAGCCCCATATCAGATGTAACGTCGTTAGCTCATGGCTGAACTCGACTTTGAAAGTACTGGAACCTGTCATCGCAGCAAAAGACCTGGGACGATTGGCACGCATCTTTGCCGCTCGAAGGCCCCTACCAGCCATGCTGTGGCTGGCAGTCTTTCTTCTGGGAGACCATACCGTCATTCGAAGCATTGAGTACTTCCTGCGCAGCTTGCAAGAAGAGAAGGACATTCGTGGTGCTGAGTATCCGGATATCACAGTATCCGCATGGACGCGGTGCCCGCAATCATTCTGGGACGACCCTTCTACTACGCGCCCGGGGCCAAATCAATACTCACGACGAGAAATCCTCCAGAGACGACTGAATCTCCAGCTGTCGGATGACCACTTACTTCTCTTTGCTTGGGAGCCGTTCAGTGATGTGAGCAGGGAATGCATTGAACCGGACTTCTACGACTACCTAGAGAGCAAGTTCTTCCGGCACTACGAGTATTGGAGGTGGCGTGGTGTAAAGACCGAGGCCGGTCGCATACAGCGAGGCTTCAGCCGGGATCACAAGGTCGATGTCGCGTTTGAGGATAATCTAGTCCTCCTCGGCCCCGACTCTGAAGTCCAGCGTGGAACGAGAACCACGAACATAGCTCCTTCAAAACGAGCAACTCTGCCAATGATAAACTTCAGTATGCTCGACAGCCGCTGGGACCGAACCCTGGACAATGCTGCGATTCCTGGACTCGAGAAAAGGCATCCGTGGTTACGAAAATGGAGAGGGCTGGAATAGAAGTCGAGAATACATGGTAACCTTTGGTCCTTTGAGACTGGACTTTCGGTGACCTGCGCTTTCGGTAAGTGGTAATCTCCACATGCCTTTGTGATCGATCACAGAGCTGATGAACTTGAAGACCTTTTGTGGACGATAACAAGCGGGTTAGGGGGGTTGATCGTAGGCAATTGCGAAGGAGGCAGCGTGTTTCCCGAGGAGGCCGCGGCACGAGCTGTACTCTCGAGGAACTATCAGAACAGAAGAATTGTTGGGCGCCGGGCTGGTTACGATGCTAGCCGTGGAGGAGTGCTGCGACGTGAGAAGGTCTACAGGTGCAAGATGAACCACAGTTTTGGTGACTTGCAAGAAGAGCGCATCCGCCCACGCAGGGGTGCCAGCTTCGGGCAGTGTCTGGGTCGACTTATTGTCGTTGGGCGGCGCAGGGGGGCCCACACGCGCGTCGAGTCCGGACGAGTCACTCAACTGGCAATCACTAGTTCAATATGTTTCTCCGAGAGTCCAAGTTGTGCAATTGCTGGATACGCTACTCATCGGAGATTCGTGGCGTGTCCCGTCAGGACGTATAAGTACGACAACATGTCCACATCGCTTACGCTTTCCTTTTCCCCTTCTTTCTCATCATTAGATACCGTCCGTAAGTCATCCTACATATTTCCTTGACGCAATCACCCTACACTTCTCAACCAGCCAGCTCGGTCCGAATGGCGCAATCGTTGAGACGTCCCGAGGACAGTGGGTCGCAGCGATTATCTGTTCCCGTGTGGGGGGTTAGCTAATGCTAACCACAAACAGGCTCAGAGTCGTAACAAGGTAGTTAGCTGGATCAGTGGCAAGCCCGCCATACACGCCCCAGCCGTGTATGTTCGACTCCCTCACCGACCAGGTGTCATCATTGCCCATCTTACGAGACTTACACGCCCCACCCGTGTATGTCTGCCCGGCTTGTCCAAACGCAAGCTCCCCAACATTGTGCCCCAGACAAGTCACACGTGCCCTGCCAACGTCTGACTGACCAGCTCCAAAGAGAAAAAAGTATTTCCCCACCTTTTTTGATAAGCTGAACCGGTGATGAAGGGCAAGAGAGCCGGAGGCCACGGCGGATGGTCTTGTACCAGAAGTCATGTTGCCTCGAACGGCCGGAGAAGTCTGAGGTTCTTGATAAGACAGTGCGATATGGAGGGGGGGTGGGGGGGAGCTGGCGAGGTGTTATCAAACTGAGTCGAGGTTTAGATTTGTTGGTGGTTAGGACCAAAGGCGATTGAGGCGGAAGGCGGAGATGGGAGGGCGGTGAAGGGAGAGGGCAGATGGGCGATGATGAGAATCGAAGAGCGAAGAGGGAAGAGAGGAGATGGATGGCATGATGTTGATAGAGTGTGGCGGTGGTGATGTATGCTGGTGGTCGTCGTCGTCGAGGAGCATCTGATGCCGGCGGCGGCGGGGTTCGAGGTGGGAAGGCAAAGATAGGGGACGAATAGTCATGATGAAGATGATGAAGATGGGAGATGGACGCGCAGCGATGTGGCAGACGCGACTTTGATGCAGGATCAGACCTTGACGAGAGAGAGCAGGCGCAACCATGGCCAAAGGTGCTGCTTCCTCCACGTCCACGGCAGGCGCGGCATGTCGTGGTGTTGAGACGGCAGTCGCGTCCAGGCAGGCGTGGCATCTCGTTCAAGACCGCCAGGACGAGAGGTTTCCGGAGCATGCATTGGAGCGCTCGAACCCAATTACGGGAAACTCGGCACGGGACGACACGTTGAACATGTAGCAATACTCAGTTTTTCCGAGAAAGCAGGTTCAGTCTCGTCTGCTTCCTGAGCGGGCTGCGGCGCAGGAATAGCAACAACGCGTTCATTCACGGGTGCTGCAGGTATGAGAAGAGTATTGGCTGCTCTTGGATGGAACAGCTGTCCATCATAGATTACACGATGTAGTGCACGCGGCCATCGAGCTACCTGTAAACCTAGCGAGCAACCCTCTTTGGAGCCTCACCAACGGAGCACCTAACAACCTGCTCTCTGCTCCTGCCGAGAGGACCCTGGTAGCAGCCGTCTTGATTCCCTCGCAGTTCGGTCTATTTACCCGTACGCACGGCGACAAACTTGTATACCCGTCAATTCTCACTTTAAGTAAGCTCGTCTGGTTCAGGTTCTTCTTGTTCATAGATTTCTCTTCCTTCTACTTCGTCATATTGAACATTACGGGGCGCAGGCAGGGTTGTTGGAGTATCAGCAGCCTGTTATGTTAGAAAGGGAATCATAAACGCGGGGCAGACAGACATCCTTTAATCGCATTAGATATATGATATTGGCGTAAACACCCACAGCCAGAGGGCACTGAATGTAGCAGGCCTGGCAGGTCTGTAGTATGAAGCCTCACAGCAAGGACCATTCGGCACTAGGCACGGGGATCGGAGGAGAAGAGAAAAACGGTGAAGTTAACAAAGTTAGAGCGACAAAAAAAAAATGATGCTCGTTGTGTCTCCAAGGAGACGTTGGTAGATAGAACACAAGGCAAAAAACAAAAACAAAAAAGGCAAAAAACATACAACACCGGGGATTCGCTGGTCGTCACCGACCCAACTACTGATCCGGCGGTATCGAGCTTGTGTACAGGGGAGCGGACGGGACCCTCAATTTTCTCGATCCTATGGTCGTATGTATTAGATTTTCCTGTGAAAAATACTTATATAGTCTTTCGGTTTTAATGACTGAACATGTTTGCAGGGCAAGTCTGGGAGTCAGAATCAGCTCGCCACCGGCATCAACACAGCAGGTCCGCATATGTTCCGTTTGGCAGCTGCGCACTACCAAATCTGCTGTTTGCTGAGCTTGCATGCCAGATTCCGAGTGGAGGAAAGGCAGCGCTGAAGATAAGCTGCTGTTGCCAATGCGGCACCTTTTCTGTGTGGCATGGCGGCTTGTGCAGGAACAGTCGCATCACCATGCGGAGTGCAGTAAACAATGGGCCAGGATCACAAGATGCACGTGGCGTGGTGGTAGACTGATTTGTGGTTCAATGAGTACAAATTTGACGACTGTGCGTTTATGCGTATTGCAATACAGGGTATCCTTCAAATCAGAATGTCCAAACCCAGACATGAATGAGGCGGAAAAAACGGCCGTGGCCCAAGGGGAAAGCAGAAGTGAGACAAAAAAGTGAGAAATCCTTGAAAATGAGACCTGTTCCGTCCGTCCGTCCAATAAACATGAGAATGCGCCGCCGTCCTTGCTTGTTGGTTCGTGCAATCGAGACAATTGTGTGGTGCTGCTGGCTGATAAATGCTGGTGCCGGTGCCGAAATCCCTCCTCCCGAAAACAATCCCTTTCGCGCTGAGCGAGTGTCCCTTTATATAATCTATATGACCCAATGATGCTGTGCCCATGCTGATGTGAAGCCATGACGAGAACGATGCGAAAAGTCGAGAAAAACAGACAAACAATTAAAGGTGTGATAATAGTTGAAACCAGTGGTGGTGCGTGGAAGAGGAAGAGGAGTCGGTGGCGCGTCGAGCTACCACCTCAAGCCGTCTGCTCAATCATGTCGAGGACCTCCCAGCACGAGGTGATGCCGGCATGCCTGCGCTCGTCGACAAGGGCGGTGAACTCGCGGGCGTCGCCGCTCTCGAGCGTGATGAGGATCTCGTCCGGGCTGAGCTTGCCGTCGCGGCAGACCCGGGTCGACGGCTGTACGAGGCCGTACGAGGCGCCGCCGTAGCCCGGGGCGACCTTGCGGATGCAGTCGGGGGCCTTGGGCTTGGCGAAGCAGGGGAACTTCCAGCGGATCGGGGTCGTCCGGTCCCCGCACTTGCCCATGAAGCGCCAGGTGTTGAAGATGAAGACGTACGGGTCCGCCTGGTCGGCGTTGACCTGGATGCGAGACGGGTCTCCGCCCTCGCGGAAGTAGTTCTCAAACGTCTCCTCGTACGCGCGACGGAAGCCGGGCTCCCGCGCCGTCTCGACAGCCTTGCTAATGTGGATCTCGAGCCGGCGGACCTCGGCAGGGTCGTCGAGTGCCTTGATCAGCCGCGAGACCGGGTATGAGACCTTGCTGTAGACGGCCCGGCTGCCGAGCTCGTCGTCGGCGCGGTTCAGGCCGACGGCGAAGAGGAGATCCGCCAGGGGCTCGTCCACGTCGTCAGCCTCGCAGCCGGTGCTCGTCTCGTGCCGCCGCTTGAAGCGGCCAGCACGATCGCGCGAGGTCATGGTCAGGATCCAGGCCTGCGCTGCACGCTTGCAGAAGCGAGTGCACGAGGCGTCGTCGGTGCCGGGTGTCGAGACTTGGACAAGGAGCTGGGTCAGCGGTCCGGGAGGTGTTGTGATGGTCTTGGATGCGAGAGGCCCAGACTCGCAGCCCTTGGCAGCGTAGGCGCAGTGCTGGTCGAACTTGACGGCGTAGTGGTCGGCGTCTCGCCTTGAAGGATCTGCGGGGGCACTGCTGCTTGTGGATGGCGCAATTGAGCCGCGGCGGGTCATGCTCTTCCAGCTGGGCTCGCCGAAGCGAAGCTGGCGGTGTCTGGGGAGCTTTACATCGGCA